>JAUUDY010340966.1:0-11612 GCA_032361765.1 Panulirus inflatus
TACTTTTATGTTTTATCTGCTGAATTCAGTGCACCAAGTTATGTTCATAAAGGTGTATTTTTACTGGTGTTAATTCTTGTATTGGGATTTGCTTTTTGTCCCAAATTTTATGGTAATTTCTCTAGTAACTACATTATTTGATTTCAGCACACTGATGACTCTGCAAATGGGGTAAGGTCCTCTACTACCTAATTTATGGAATTTAGAAATGGGTGCAAAGTATTGATGGTCTGTCTGGCTGTAGTATGCTTTGTAACATGCAGGTGAAGAGTTTTTCAGGGCACATTCTGGGAAATTGGATGCACATAATTTTCTTATTCCATGTAAATGTAATTGTGATGAGTTAATTTCTTGTAATTTTTTATTGAAAAGTTTTATAGTTTTGTAAGAGTTCTACACTTGTAGGGCTCCATCAGTTGACTGTCCTTTATAAACAAATTTGACTAAACCTCCTGCATTTATGGTTTCATTACTTGCTTAATGTAATCCATTTATGGTGAGCTCCAGTAGTATAGATACATTTTTTCACATCTTTTTGCTTAACCTCTACATTGATTAATTTCACAAGGGTGACATCCTCTATGAAAAAAATGAATAGATAAGAAATAATTCTCTGAGACTTGATAAATGGCATACTTAAGTAAATGAAAATATACAAAATATAATACAACTATCTTTGTATTGGCCTGGTGGAGTGCTGAGTAAGTAGGAGGAGAAGGATGAGGCTGACTTGTCTGACAGCTTGAGATCAGGGAGGGAAGGATATGGAGGTCTAGTTTTTGTCTTTCTCTTGAACCTGGAAACAGACTCTACCTTTATGTCTTACACAGGCACATTGATGGTAGCTAATAGTGTGAACATATTTAGAAATGTTACAGTACTTGTCCTGAAAATATGTAAGAGGAGGGGCCGTGGCTAGCTTGTTTTGGATGATCCTTCTTCACCTCAAGATACGAGGAAATATCATGGAGTTCCTATCAGTTTGCTGCACAATCTAATCTTATATCTTGCATGGTTACAGTGTTGGTGGTGAAGAATATGAGTTTATGAATGAGTATATATGTAGAAATATTGCACTATGCATTGCTTAATGAATGAAACAATCAAAATAAGCTTGGAAATATTTTATCTTTTATCATCATCTGTTGCCAAAGCTTTCGGTCACTCTAGGATTACCTAAAGAGGAAATTAGCAGAGATATTTCATATCTCCATGTAACTTGCCAGAAGCCAAGGATGAGGATGATGGGGTCCTGTGTAGGGTCCTCCTCCTTACTCCCACTAAAATCAGCGAGTCTCATATGTTTTCACATTTCATTTGTTTTTTTCCTCGTCACTTGAGTCTTTCAACAATTTGCTTATTTTCTGTGGGGTCGCTGTATGCATGATCCAAAAGAGTGACAGATGTATACACACAAAAGTGACTATAGGTACTGAGGAGAGCTGAATTGTTTCCTGCACCTGCTGCTAATGTTAAGTCAACAGGAAAATTTTTAAAGTTGAGGGAAAAATTAGATCATCATGTGACGATGGCCACTGTTCCCAGAGGAAGAAGTCATATGACAGTAGTTGCTATGTATACGTTTAAAGTTACCAATTTTCTGTTGAAAAGTCTCCTTGTCTGGTATTGATTTATATTTTTCTGACTTGCTATTATCATGAGGTTTACAATTATGGTATGAGAAATGCCTTAGAATCACTTAAAAGTATAATAATTAGTTTACAAAAAAAATTGCTAGATAACCCAAATTCAGTAATTTATACTCTTGAATTATGGACATGTGTATTGATTCAAAAATCCGTACAAAAAGTAAAAAAAAAACTTCCCCACATCCATTGAATATTAAGGGGATGTCTCACAGCAAAGAAAAGTGTTTTTGAAAATTATCGAAAGGGCTTGGTACAAAGGTAAATGCTGCACACAAGAGAAGATTGATTTAATCAGACATATCATAGTGTTGCAATGAAAGGGATTATTTTTTGGCTATGATCAGTGTTCTTTAGTTGCTTTGGTGTTTGTGTTCATGTGCATGTGATTATATATTTGTGTAGTATGGTGAGGGGATACTGTACTCTTGAATACCTTTTTCTTAATGCTACTCTTTTTGAGAAGCTGAATAGTGTCATAATATCAGGTTAATGTAGAATCTCTTCCCTCTCATTCCTTCAATGGGCGAATTCATGGTTGCTTTTATGTCCTTGTAACATGTTTCACTTATCTCTGATCACCTTTCCTGCCTTAGCATGGTAGTATCAGGAACTGTTGCACAAGTCGTATATCCACACATCTGGCCTTTGGTTGACAAGTATAATGTCCCAAAACCACAATCTGTTGTCCAGTTAAGCCTTGCAGATTACTCCATGGTCACCTGATCCCTTCATACTCCTTGATTTAGCTCATTTACAGCATGCAACCATTTATGTGCCACATTTTCTTGGTTGTTTTTGTGATAGATACCTTTTACCTTCTAGAATCTCCGGGTCAGAATTTTCAAAAGCATCTTGTACTTGATCTCTCCTCATCCATTCTCCCTCAACTGATCTTCCCTTCCTGGCTAAACAGTTTCAGTGCACCGAAATTGATTCAGGCAATGATTACTCCCACATCTCTTTCTGACAGTGTGATGTCCCACTAGATCAACCTGCCTCATGCCACTTATTCTCATGCATGTTATGTCCAATGCATACAGTCTCCTCTTGTCCTCTGTATTCCCATGCTCAACCACCACCACTAAAGACCACCACCACCATTGCCAACCATGAGCCTACCACCACCACTACTCACTAGTACTGATCACCACCAGCACTACCACAAAAACATTAGCAACCAGCACCTTTGAAAAGAAACAAAATATCTGTACACAGTAATATGATTTTGTGCTCAGTAAGTTGCAGATGATATTTTGATAGGTGTTAAGGGTGAAGGACAGGAGGGAAGAAAGCAGACAGGGAATTAACCTTTGTGTTGTCAGTAAATTTGTTCTTAGTAAACTGTATATAAATGCTCCTCAACTTACGATATTTGCGACTTACGACCATCTGTACATACAACCGGCAAAAAATGTAACTTATAAAACATATGCAGATATAAAGATTAAGCTCAGTCATACGTCCGTTAGTGCTAACGCCTGCATGCATACAATAGTAAATGTCAGACAATCCTGCATTGTGTACATCACAGCATCTCTGTTCTCGCTCTCAGTTACCATTCAGTAAGTGTGCGTTGTTCAAGTGAATCTAAAGAATTTTCATGCTGGATTAAATCATTTTTGTATTAAGTCCCAAAGAAGAAGAGCAAGAGGAAAAACCCATCATATGTTGGTTGATCTGGCAAGAAGTCAAGGAAGACACTTGATTTGGAATTGAAAATGAAGGAAATCAGCCAGTATGAAGGAGGAAAAAAGTGAAAAAAGTTAATGTGGTTGCACGTGATCCACAGTTGTCCCATTCAACTGTCTCCACAATTTCAGAGGACAAAGAAAAATTACTTGAAGCAGTGAAAGGTTCAGCAAGTATGAAGTTTACGATAATAACAAAGCAACAATAAAGGTCCATCTATGAAATGGAAAAGTTGTTGATGCTGTGGATGGAAAATCAAATTAAAAAATGTGTACCTTTAAGCTCACCAACAATTCAGGTGAAGGCTAGAAGTCATTTTGAGACTTTGAAGGAGCGAGCAGGAGAGGTTACATCGAGAACTTCACTGCAAGTCATGGTTGGTTCAATATATTTAAAAGGAGGTATATCTTGCACAATGTTTGAGTCACAGGTGAAACAGCAAGAGCTGATGAAGGAGTTACTGAAAACTTCGTTGAAAATTTGGATAAAAAAATCCGTGAACTAAAGAATCTTAAGTAAAGGGTAAAATGAAACTGCAGAATCAGATAAGAAAGCTGGTTAATAAAAAACAAAGTAGGATCAAAGAATGATGTACAGGTATATGAATTTTACATTCCACGCCAATATATGTCCGACTTATGTCTATTTTAAGATACAACCAGTCAGTCAAAACAGAACTCGCATGTATGTCACTGGCATGGGGTGGCGATGCTGTTCCCTGTGAAGTGGGGAGGCGTTGGGGATGGATGAAGGCAAGTATGAATATGTACATATGTTTATGGGTGTGTATGCATATGAATATCTATGTATATGTGTATATGTTGATATCTATATGTATGCATATGTGTATATGTTGATATGTATATGTGTGTATATGTGCATGTATGGGTGTGTAAGCATATCTGTGTGTATATGAGTAGATGATTCTTACTTTGTCTCTTCCTGGCACTAACTCACTGCAATGGGAAATGGCTATCTAGTAAAATAATAATAATAATAATAATAATAATAATAATAATAATAATAATAATAATAATAACAATAATATATTTTTTTTTTATTTTTTATTTTGCTTTGTCGCTGTCTCCCGCGCTAGCGAGGTAGCACAAGAAAACAGACGAAAGAATGGCCCAACCCACCCACATACACATGTATATATATACACGTCCACACATGCAAATATACATACCTATACATCTCAATGTATAAATATATATACACACACAGACATATACATATATACACATGTACATAATTCATACTGTCTGCCTTTATTCATTCCCATCGCTAATGTGGAAAATTCATGATCATAGAACTGCTCTTAATATTATCCCTAATATAAAGCATTTCCCCAACCCCTCTCCTATTATTCTTATATAGTTTGTATCTATCAATAGAAAACTCTTGTATGATAGGCCATTGATTGAGAGGGGGAAGGGATGTTTAGAGCATCAAACTGGGGAGGAACAGTGTGGTTTCAAAAGAGGTAGAGGATGTATGGCTTCGAAGAATCTGTGAGAAATACTTCGAAAAACAGGTGGATTTGGATGTGGCATTTATGGATATGGAGGAGGCATGTGATAAGGTTGATTAAGATGCCTTTGGGAGGAAAGTTGTGAGAAGTTTTTATCAAAGGTGTATGGCTTGTGTATGAGTAGGAAGAGAGGAGAGTGAATGTTTCCAAGTAAAGGTTGGTCTGTGGCAGGTGTGTGTGATGTCACCATGGTTCTTTAGTGTGTTTATGTATGGGCTGGTGAGGAGGTCAGTGTGAGAGTCATGGAGAGAGGGGCAAGAATGCAGTCTGTGTGGAATGAGAGGGTCTGGGAAGTGAGTTGGCTGTTGTTTGCTGCTGATACAACGCTGTTGGCAGATTGGAGTGAGAAACTGAAGTTGGTGATTTGAGTTTAGAAGTGTTTGTGAAAGGAGAAAGTTGAGAGTGAATGTGAATAAAGCAAGGATATTAGGCTCAAGTGGATTGAGGGACAGGTTAGCTGGGGTTTGAGTTTGAACAGAGAAAAATTTGAGAAATAAAGCGTTTTAGGTATCTGAGAGTGGATATGGCAATGAATGGAACCATGTTAGTGGAAATGAGTCATAGGGTGAGGGAGGGGGTGAAGTTGTGGGAGTGCTGAAAAGTGTGTGGAAAGAGGGAATGTTGCCCGGGAAGGGTGTGTTTGTAGGAATGGTTGTACCAACAATATTATATGGATGCAAGGTATGGGTTATATAAGGCTCTGCGGAGGAAGGTGAATTTGTTGGAAATGAAATGTTAAAGGACAATATATGGTGTGAAGAGGTTTTATCGAATAAGTAATGAAAGGGTAAGAGAGATTTGTGGTGTTAAAAAGAAAGTGATTGATAGAGCAGAAGAGGGTGTGCTGATATTGTTTGGACATAGTGAGAGAATTGCCTAAAGGTTTGACAAAGAGGATGTATGTGTCCTTAAAGCAAATGCCTGATTCACCATCATCCACCAATTGTTTTGGAGATTTATTGATTAAGGACTGTCTGGAGTGTATGGAGGGATGAACAAATAAAAGATGAAAGGGTAAGAGAGATGTTTGGCAGTAAGAAAAGTGTGTTTTTGAGATACTTTG
Organism: Panulirus inflatus; assembly: GCA_032361765.1. NCBI lineage: Eukaryota > Metazoa > Arthropoda > Malacostraca > Decapoda > Palinuridae > Panulirus > Panulirus inflatus. The sequence continues at coordinate 5,936 of JAUUDY010340966.1, forward strand.
AATGATTGGGGGTGACCTCCCCCTTGTATTTTTTCTTTTAAGATCCAGTTGCAAACAAAAGTCCTCATCAAGGCTGGGCTTTATTGAGATATAGAGAAGTTAATGAAGGGGAAAATAAGAGACTAGGGGAAGTATTTAGGAATTCTGTAGGAAGTGAAAGATTTGTCTTTTAAAATGTACCAGTTCATAGTGATTGGGAAAGACATTAAAGGGTGGCAAATCCCAAAGCTATGAGGATTCATTAAAGAAATGGTCATCAAAACAGCCCACCTTTGAGTTGCTAATGGCCCCACAGTAATCATGTGATGCAGCAGCTTGCTGAGCATTGCATGATCTAGCAAGTGGTGGAGGCTCACAGGCAGCCAGTTCTCGAGAGCAAAAACTGAAGTAATACCCTTAGAAGATGGAAATTGAACCAACATTGCAATGTAAGGCATGCAGGTAAAGTTTTGAAGTTATCTCAGGAGAGTTTATTCATTGGATTGCTTTTGACTCTGTCAAGTAAGGATGCAGACCTAGAACCACCCCAGATATGAGTGCAGTACTCCATACAAGGATGGATCAGTCCTTTGTATGAGAGTTGTAGCATTCAGTAAAAATTTTTTTTTTATTTAAATAGGGGTCCCAGTTTCTTAGAGGCAGACTTGGGTATTTTCTTAATGTGGAGTTTCCAAGGTAGAATGGATGGAAGTGTAATATCAAATATGTTCACTGAGTCAAGAGGTGGAATTACAAAACTTTCAAAGGCGAGATTGAATTTGTAAGGAATTTTTGATAGGTAGATGGGCAGAAACTGGGTCTTGGAGGCATTAAATTTACAAGTATTATCTACCCCACTGAGGTATCCTGTCCGAGTGCGAATTTATTGAGAAAGTTAGGTCGAGACGAGATGCAGATCAAGTGAGAGAAAAATAAGCAGAATTGAAGGATTTGGAGGAATGCAGTGTTGAGTTGTCAGAATATGAGTACATTTGATTATTTGTGGAAGAAAGAAAATTGATGGTAAAAAGGAAGCAAAGTGTAGGAGACGGGACAGAACCATGTGGGACACTGCTGTAGATGGAGAAAGGGAAAGGGGTTGTTCCATCAGTAACCATGGAGATACATTAGCCAGAGAGGAAACTAAATATAAGGGAACATAGTGAGGGAGGGAAACCAAAAGAGGAGAGCTTAGAGATGACTCCTAGATGCCACACCCTGTTAAAACCTTTGAATATGTCAAGAGTAGCCATATAGGATTCCCAAATATCATTCAGGAATGATGGCCAGAGATTAGTAAGATAAGAAAGAATATCACCAGTGGATCTCACCTTACAGAAGTCATATTGGTGTTGAGAAAGAAGACTGTTAGATTTAAGAGGTCTGAGGATATAGGAGTTGAGGAGGGATTCAATGACTTTGGAAATGGTAGATGGCAAAGCAACAGGATGATAGTTAAGAGATTGAAATGTTAACCCTTCTTAGGGATGGGATGTGACAATGCATGCTTTTAAGAAGGAAAAGTTCTGCTTTGTTTTTTAATGGAAATGGGAAATATAAGTTTGCACAGGTGTAAATTCAGAGGCACAGTCTTTCAGTACACAGGGATATATGCTATCAGGGCAACAAGCCTTGCTTGTGTTGAGATAGAAAAGTACTTTTCCGACAGTTCGAGCTGAGATTATGGGAAGGGGCATAGGATTAGTAAGAGGAGCATCAAGGGGGTGAAGGAAAGTTACGAGTAATTCAAGTCTGAGGAAAAACAGGAACCGAAGAGAATTGCTATGTCTATGGAAGAGATAGCTATTGTATGCTGGAGGGTGTGAGATATGCATAGAATAGCATTATGTGCTTGGAATAGAGAGAATTAGTGATGTGGTATACAAAAATCGACTTGCAGTCAGTGGGTTGAACCAGGATATATGAAGAGGTCAGGGAAAATCATGTTTTTCTTCTTTAGTACATCAGAAATGACAAGGGAGTGGTTGTGAGCAATTGAATCTATTCTTGTATGTTCTTGGCACTACTATGCTGTGCAGGAAGCAGTAAAAAGGTATGAAAGAAAAAGGAAAAGATTATTAAGGTAAAAGTAAGATAGATATAAATATTTGAATAAGAAACTAAGTGAAGAAGTTATCTGAAGGCAAGTGGTTGAATTTTTATACAAATTGCTGTGAGCAGGGTTGTTTTAGGTGATTTGTAAGAATGACTACAGATCTTATATAGTGGATACATTTTTGCGAAGTTATCAAGCCATAAATGGAGATGCATATTTTGCTTGTATTGTGGCTTGGGATGATTGAGTAGAAATGAAGGTTTCTGTTACTTTTTTGAAAGTACATATAGTTTAAAATGAATATTTTATTACACTTAACCCAGCTTTTGTAAATGAGCATGGATTTATTGTTGATATATAGAGATGCCACCTTTTGCATCACTATCATGATTTGTAAATTCACCTTATATTCTTAAACAATGTAATGAAAGTTATGACTTTTCCATAAATCCTCAGGTTTTGTCTTTAATGTCAACCAATGCTGCTGTGGCTCTCAATTATGGCATGTTCCGCCGAAAGGAAATAAATGCTACGATACAGAACTTTCTTTTTTATGACATGGGTGCATCGTCTACAACAGCCACAATAGTGTCGTACCAGACCGTCAAAACAAAGGATAGAGGATATACAGAAACCAATCCCCAGGTCACTGTCTTGGGTCTTGGGTAAGTGACTAGAGGCTGTGGATCTTGCCATGTATAAATCTTTTTATCACATCCTAGAAGTGAACATGACTTCTTGTTGGTTTGCTCAACAAAACTGCTAGTGTATTACAGGGGTGTACCAAAGAAGGGGTATTTCCTCCCCCCCAATTATGAAGTATAATGTAAACTTAATAATAATGACTTTTTTTTTATAATTATTCTAACCCTTTCATTGCCATTGAAAGGAAATATAAATGTATATGTCTTCTATTTTTATCCTTGTTGCCATTTCCTGTATTAATGTTAAGCACCAGGAACAGACAAAGAAAGATCCCATTTACTCATATTCATTGTCTATCTGTTATGTGTAATGCACCGAAACCACAACCCCCTATCCACATCCAGGCCCCACAGACCTTTCTGTAGTTTCCTCGGCAGCTTCACATGCCCCAGTTTAGTCCATTGACTGTACCGTGCCTTCTCCATACCAGATAGCTCCAATAAACTTTTATCTTGTGCAAGCATTTCAACTCCCTGCATGTTCAGACCTGATCACTCAGAATCTAATACAATTCTTTCTTCCTTATCCAATTAAGTGTTCCCATTCTCCTCTTCTGATACTTGTATCCTTTTAGCCTGTTTCTCCTGTCATCATATATATATCCAAACCATATGAGCTCACACTCTTCAGCTCTTCAACCATATTCTTTTTATTACCACTAACCATATCATTTCTTATCAGTCAATCTTCCTTGCATAACATATTGTCCTTAAACAGTTCATTTCTTACACATTCACCCACTTCTATACAATTGTATCTGTAGCACATGTCTCTCATGCAGACAACACCAATAGGAATATTATACCCATTTTCACCCTCCAAGATAGTGACCTCTCTTTCCACATGTTCCTCACTGTTTCCAGAACCTTAACCTCCTCACCCACCATGTGACTCACCTCTGCTTCCATGGTTTCATTTATTGCCATATCCAGTCCCAGGTATCTAATAGTTCTTTTCCTCCAGATTTTCTCCATTCAAACATGCATTCCAACTAACTTGTCTTTTTGTGCTGGTAAACCTTACAACCTTGCTTTTATTCACATTGTCTCTGGTTTTTTCTTATCACACACTATCCCAGACTTGGACACCAACTTCTGCTGTTTGTCATCACTAGTATCGTGTCATCAGCAAACAGAAGCGGACTCTAATCACAGGTCCCCCATCCCCAACAGACTGCATACCTGTCCCTCTCTCTAAGTCCTTTACATTTACCTTCCACACCACCCCATCATAAACAAATATAATAGCTATGTGACATCACACATCCCTGCAGCAGATTCACCTTTATCAGGAATGGCTCACTCTACTCTTCTAATTTTGCCTTCTTGTTATAAAAGTTGTTCATCAGTCCTTCAAAATACTTGCTCCATCTCCACTTTACCTCAACACTGCCTATTACCCCTTCCCCAACTGTGCCCTTCACTAATTTCCCATTTGTCCTCTTGTTTTCTCACATTATTAAATTCTTTTCAAATGTTTTCTTATTCTCCCTTATTTCCTGATATTCACCCTTATTTGCCCTCTTTTTCTGCTCCTGCACCTTCCTGTTTACATTCTGCTGCTACCTCTTCTACATCCTCTACTCATTCACATGCCTTCCCTTTAAGTACCACCCATACACTTCTGTTTTCTCTTGCACTAGCTCATGACTTCAATACCCTATCACTCCATAACTTGCCCACTTTCTATGTGCCACACACTTTTTTCCACATACCAGTGCTGCTGTCTTAAATTTCTAGCATTATTCACCCACAACCCAAGCTTCATTTACTCTCTTGGTATTATTTCATGTAAGCCTCCTTTCCAAGCACACTTTCAGCACCCTTTTCTCACCTGTATCATTTTCTCTTTTCCAAAAACCTTACAAATCTTCACCCTCACCTCCATCAAGTAATCACACATTTCACCAGCTACCTGCAGTTCTTAGCACATTCACATCTAAGATTCTTGGTTTTGCATACTTATCAATTAGTTTGTGATCCAGTAATGCTTACATACCATCTTTTCTACCCAGATATACTTACCATGTCCCTCTTATTAAACCAGATATTTCTAGTCACCATTTCTTCTTGTGCAACTAAACACACTGTGCCTCTCAGTTATACCCTCTATTGTCACACTATCCACTTTTGTGTTCTAATCACCCATTGCTAATACCTGACCTCTTGCATCAGTCTTGATGAAACATCTATTCAGATGCTCCCAAAACACTCGGCTATTTGTCGTTTTTTTTTTTCATGGCCAGGTGCATAAGCATGAATAATGCATGTCTTGATGAAACATCTATTCAGATGCTCCCAAAACACTCGGCTATTTGTCTTTTTTTTTTTTTTCATGGCCAGGTGCATAAGCATGAATAATCGTCCACCACTCGTGATCTACATCATTTTTACCCACATCATTTTGGAGCTCACTTCCATACACACTCGCATTCCTACAACTTCTTCATCAGTATTGCTACCCCAACCCTAGTTCTCACAATCACACTAACCCCTGACTTACCCTTATGACATTTCCAAGCCACTCTTATCCCTTACCCTTGAGCTTGTTTCTCTCAAAGCATGAACATCCATGTTCTTTTCCATAAACACATATTTCTCTTCTGTCATCTTGGTTGCATGCGCGCACACACACGCGCACACACTCACTATTATGAGCAATCAGGGCCTAAACATGCAGGAGAGTGAGAGGTGTGTAAGGAATAGAGTGAATTGGAATGATGTATACCAGGGTTGAAATGCTGTCAAGGGACTGAACCAGAACATGTGAAACATCTGGGGTAAACCATAGAAAGGGAGCTGTGATTTCAGTGCATGTGGATGTGGCCTTTTTTCGTCTGTTTTGTGCTACCTCGCTGATGCAGGAGGTTGTGATGATGTTTCTTGTGGGGGTGGGATGGCACTGGGAATGATGAAGGTGAGTATATATATCTTTCTT
>JAUUDY010341077.1:0-11612 GCA_032361765.1 Panulirus inflatus
GATGATGTGATTATTACACGAAAGTGCACTTGGGAACTTTTCGTGTTTCATTTTCCTCGTGGACTCATAGGAATATATATATATACATCAGCGGGGGCAAGAGACCGGGTTACAAGAGAGACAGAACCATTTATACGACACACAAGGGAGCAGTCCCTTATCAGCCTGTCAACCTTCCCGCCATTACGGGTCTGTTTACGTGATGACGTAAGCCTAATCCCCGCATCCTCATTGGTCAGCTCCCCCAGCCCGCTAGATTGATGCCACATGTCACTTGCCGATCCGACCCTCCTCCCCCACCGTTCCTTTAGGGAATAATAGACAAATTTCGATTAACTTTTCCACGGATGAATCGCCCTAAACACGATTTTATTTACGGTAAGGTATCGCCAACGTCTTTGAATATTTGTGATATAAGGTGAATATCGGCGTGGTATTCCTGAAAATATTTCTGTCGACGCGAAGGTAATAGAATCGCAATAAATGACCATTTATCGAGCGTCTTGAGGGAATCCGATCTCCGTTCGTCGTAAGAGATTGGACGGCCGAGAGGGGGAGTGGGAGAAGAGATTGGACGAATCGTAGAGAATGGACGCTTTATGTGGACGGGACTCGAAAAGTAGACTATATTGTCTATCCCTTCTTCCCTGTTAAACTTTCGAATATATATATATAGGAACCGGATAGATAGCTATATAATGCTGTAAATCAAGTGTAAAACTTATGATTTGAAATCCCCTGAAACATAAAATGCAGTAAGTTAATCGCTGTTAATTATTCAACAGGACGCATTCCGATTCTACGGCATCAGCGTTACAGGAATAATATTTGTGCCTGTGAACAGAGCTCCATAAACCGCTACACCACAACACCCAAAGCAGTTTTGATAGGGTGGTCATGCTTTAAAATCTTTGATAAAAAAATAGTTTATTGTAATACAGAGATTGAATTATGACTTTGGATTGTGAAAAGAACTTTACAAGTTGGAAATCTCAGGAATTAATATTACTACGGTGAGAGAACCAGTGATACGTTATGACTGGCCACGTGAATGATCACAGTACTTTCTTGGAAGCGCCATTCTGCTCTCCTTTTTATTAGGTTAAGCATTGATCATGAAAATGAAAAACGCTTTTCGTATATATTCACAGACCCCAGTTCAATTTGCTCTCATCTTGAGTCATAATGAATTTAACGCTATTACATAAGAACCTCAAATGGTAAATAGTGTTCCTTAAGGGGTCAGAATGCGCCTACTGAAAAGAAAGAATATAAAGAATACATAAGATATGATTTGATCTATAAGATATGATTTGTCTTAAGGAAAGGGCACTGTATAGACCAATTTGAGTGAACTTCGGACTTGGCGGTGTTGAGCGTGTTACCCGTGCTGACCGTGAGGTGGCAGCACTGGCGTCAGCAACAAGAAGTGTCAGCTGAGTTTGTGATACGCACTAAGTTTCTCCCTGAATTTCACATATTAACACAAGATGTCATCAGCTGAGGAAATTGAGGTGAAAGCAGGACACCCTCCTGCAAGTAAGTGTAAAATGTTAAGTAGAAAATTTGATTGTTACTTATGGATTATTTTTTCCACTTTTGTTTTAGCGTGTGTTGAAGCTGTCACAGTAAAACATCCGGCCATCCTAGGCGATCATTGAATGATTTCCTCTCATGTCAGCTTGTTGACAGCACTTCCTCTTCTTCTGTAGCATATTAGTTCTTATGCATTCAAGTTGTTATTCATGACTTAAGAACACGGGGTACTTGTTTAAAAGTTATACAGCTGCTGCACCTTAGGAGGTCGGGCGCGGCTGTTACGTGCAGTGTGGAAATCTCTAATGTCTTCGGGCCACACGACCTGCTCCACTGCAGATTCTTACCACATAGTATTGAATAATTACTCCAGATCGAGAATGTCATGTAAAGTACTTGTGGATGGGATATGTGCATTAATAGTTTCGTATAAATATATCCAGGACCAGAACCCCATTCCTTAGAAAGTTATCGGTGGTTGTATAAGCAACCTTCATCCCATCATATTTGAATTTTTGGAAAATGATATGTAACGTTACATTCTCTTGGAATTAATCTCTACAAACATACAAAAATGTCTTAATGGTCTTTTTTTTTTATCATGGGTATTGTCAGTTGACAATTATAGCACTTAACAGTACATAATTGGTTGACAGCCATAGTAGTGAACCATGCATCATTGGTTGACAGCTTAAGAGGTTTCAGATAAATAAAAATATTAAAATGTATAGTGCTGTAACAGTAATTAGATTGTGAGGTCACTTCACTGCTGGAGGTCAGACTATTATACCAACATTAGTGTAACTTTGTTAGTCAGGCTTTTTATTCAGTATTTTTGAACTGTAGTCTGTCTTATGTTGAAGTAGGCTAGGGTTGGTGGGTGGAGCTCTTTCGTTGGGAGGCTAGATAAGGGTTATTGGTTTTCCTGTATCAGTTTCCAGGCACTTCAAGATGGCAGTAAGTGAGAGCTCTCTAACAACTCATGTTGGACATAGTGAAATTGAAATTCCTCTTTTACCTCAACAGAAATGACATCATGAATCTCTATATTTGAAAAAAATTAACTTCAATAGGGAAAGTTGATAGATGCAGTAGGAAAGAAGGGCTGAAGGAAAGTTAAAAAAAGATTGGCATAACACGGTTGGCTTGTCGCAAAATTTTGTTTGGGTTGTGTAACATTTGCCCAAGAAAACCTTAAGAGGAAGAAATTCAGGTCGTGAAAGACAGCTTTTAATGTCTAGGTGCAAAGGAAAAGAAATGAGTAGTCATTAGAATAATTAAAACATAGTGCAGAAGAAAAATAATCTTAGTTTGCTATCATAGGCTTCAGCGTGTAGCATAATTACAGCCTGAAGCCATGCAGTACCTAGTGCAGCAAAATCAGTGAAGACCAGCATTAGAGAATTAAAGGGAAAAAAGGCCCAAGAAAGGCTAAGGCCTGGCAAAGTTTTAACAACAGCAAGAGTTTCTGCACCCTTTTACAGAAGACCAGTGTAAGTTCAAGTGCAGTAGAGCTTCTAAAAGCTGATGGTTCATTTGTTAAACGATTTGGGAGAAAAAAAAATGGTATCATATTGCTTGTTTTGCGATTTTAGAGCATGTGTCATTGGAGGACACTGGTACTATATCTTCATTTATAGTACTTCAGAATTGGGTTGATTTTTGGAATAATGACACCATTATAATTGGGCATTTTTTGTAGTTAAATATAAAAGTTTGATAGTAGAGGAGTGATTATTAGAGACGGATTTTGTCATTGCCACCCAATGAAATTGAAAAATTGACTTAAGATTTGAGGTTCCTGAAAACAGAGGACTTTTGAGTTGAAACCATGAAACCATTAGCTAAATATTGTTTTGGGTTAAAACCATTCTCTAAATATTGATAAATCTTCATTTGTTATTTGTAACGTTAAGCAATTTTTGTACAGTCATTCAAAGAGTGATGCGAATCCTTTGTATAGGTGTACAAAGGTAGATATATGAGTGTTTTTTTTCTTGGTTGAATTGCTTGTGATAAAAGATTGTGCATGTTTATTTTTCAGTAATTCAATAGTGCTTTGTCATCTCTATGATAAAAACATTATATGTAAAGGACCAGAAGAATGATTTGTAAGACTGTGTTTCACATATATCAACATTTTTACAGTGAAGGTTGGTGGGGTACGCATTCCTCAGAGGCGTAGAAGTTTAGAAGATAAGGAGGGACCCCCACCTAAACCCCGAAAAGAAAGTGAAAATGATGATCAGGAGGAAGAAACTGTTGTCGCCAAAAGGTATGTATATTTCTTTAGAGTGGGTTGTTGGAACTGAATAATCAATAAACACAAACCTCTTTTCTGTCTTTCACTTAACACGAGATGTAGCTCGCATGATTTTTTCTCATCCTAAATAACATTTCCTCATCCTGGGAAGTAGGGAACAAAAAACTACCCACACATCTCCTGCATGTTATAAGTGATTTATAAGTGATGGCTAATAGTGGTGGGTGAAAGGGACTACCATCCCCCCTTGAATTGTTATTGTCTAAAAATGGGAACAGAAGGAGCCAAGTGAGGATTGCTTATTGTCCATGAGGGCTCAGGTTGAGGTGTCAGAATTTGCATCAATGTAACCAGGATGAGAAGGGAGATACAGATGATATGATTAGAAAGGGGAACTTGAATGTTCTGGCTCTGAGTGAAACGAAGTCTGGGGTTAGTATGATGATAAGAACAAAGGAGAGGGTGGCAGTTCTTATGAAAAATTTAAGGAAGTGAGTTCTAGACTGATGCAGGTGGGATGTGAAAATGTATTAAAAGAGGTGAATTGGAACAGTGTGGTATGCTGTCAGTGAACTGAACCAGGGCACATGTAGTGGTCAGGGGAAACCATAAGTATGTCTGTGGGGCCTGGTTGTAGATAGGGGGCTATGGTTTCAGTGCATTACTCATGACAGCTAAAGAGTGGATACCAGTGAATTAGGTCATTTCTTCTGTTCCTGTCTTGGCTTTAGTACGAGAGATGGCAAAATACATTGTTTAACAAAAAAATTTCCAAACGTGCTTCCATCCAACAGTTATAATGTAGTAAAAAATATTGTAATTTGGAATGTAGTTTGCTGTATACATGCTTACTCCGAAATATATAACTTTTCATACTTTAGTAACTTTTGGAAATTTTCCTTTATGTGTAGCTCTGATTTCAATTTTGTTAACAGTCCCCCAAGGCCTCCAGTAATGGTATCTGGTGTAGTTGGCAAAGTGGAGAGAGACTTCCCCACTGCCGCAGTTAAGCACACTCACGAGAAGCCAGTACCCACCCATGATGGACGCAATCTCCATAATGCGAAGCCACCTGTCATCCAACAGCCCAGGAAGTAAGATGAAGAAATAAATTTTCACATGCGTCCATGTCATTCAGGATGTCTTGTTGTCTTTGATGTGTAAATGACCAAGAGATTATGAGTCAGTAGTGTTGGAAACAGTCTAATAGGCAGTATGGACTGAAAGAAATTAAGTGATGACAGAGGGTGTGACAAGTGTTGATGAAATTCAGTAAGAAGAGATTTGTAATAAATGGATGCATTTCCATTCACACTTTTGGGACTGTTCTTTTGGAAATTAAACAGTTCAACACCCCTAACCCCATTACTCGCTCAAAAGTTCAGGGTAAGATCACCATGTGCTCAGAACATATTGTCAGGGAGTGTTGTGTACTAATTTTTATTATTTCATCCTTTACGTGATTGCAATATCAGCAAGAACAGTTAGCCATCCTGATGCTCAGGAAGGTTACTTCCCAATTTTTCATAGTGGAATTTATCCTCAATACATAAATAATGTAATCTGTTGAGGTCATTGTACTTAATGTTATAGTTCACAATGTGACTTTTAAGAAGTACAAATACACTATGGTTGCATGATAATGCATAGGGACAGCTTAACTAGATAAATGTTTGCTTAGCTTTCTGTTCAGTAATCATGATATCTTTGTTTTTCATTTCAAATTCATGGTACAGTTTTGCATGGTGCAAGTATTTATTAGCAGTACTGATAAGTTAGACTCATTAAAATTGAAGAGTTACAACTAATGAAATTTTATTAAATTGCACAGAATTATTACATCACGAACTTGCTTTTTACTTAATTTTTTGGCAGCAAATATGAATAACATAGAAGGTAGTAAGTTGATTCATTCCTTATTTGCTTTGCATTTATGACTAATCTATTGGTATGCTGAAGGTTTAAGAATTCTGTTCCATTGTTATTACAACAGATATACCAGATGTATGAACAAGTTAAATACTTGGGCTGTGGAAAACATAATGGACAAATGAGTCCTTTTTGTGTTTGGATAGCTGTGATAATGTTATCAGGATGTAATACTTTGCCCTTGTAGCTTGCTATGTGACCAAAATGCGACACATTCTGTAAGTCTACTACTGTTGGGGCTTTTTGTTGGGTGAACTTAAAATGTTTGAGAATTATTTTTTTTGCACTGGATCAAATGGCTTAAGAAGCCCTCTCAGTATGTCTTGTAGGACGACCATAGGTAAGATTTACATTGATACCAAGGTATTTGAATTACAGAGGGATTCCATGGTATTTTGCATGTCATGGAGGGGACACTTTGGAACAAAAACACTAAACCTACTGTAATGTAGTTTGATAGACATTGAATTTGTCAGGCATCACAGTTGAAGCACCTTTGTATGCGAGGACTTTCAGTTCCAGGCATAAAAAAATCAGGATATTTTTATCAGATTCTCCTAGTAAAACCAAATGCACCACTCATTAAAGCTGTCACAAGCTTCTCCTGTTACTGGGGCAGGGTGAATGTAACTGAATTTTTAAGCTTGTCAGTAATGTGTTGTGGCAGACCATGATTCAGGCTGGAATACTCTGTCATCGTCATTTGATTTTATGCCCTTGTTTTGTGGCTTGTCTGGGTAAATGTGCAGAGTCCTGGGCAGTTTGCTTGCTGTTGTGCTAATAAGAGTGTGCTCTGTGCAAGTCTCTTGTATAGCAAACTGTGAGTTCTGTGCTATGAATATAGCATGTGCATTCTCTTATTATTTCCAAACAAAATGCACAGCGAGTTCCAGAAATTGCTTGGCAAACATCTCACCTGGGTGACCTCGCTCTAATAATCTGTTTGTATTCACTCTTTGGAACAAAGATGACGACTTTCTCGCACTCCTCTTCAGCCACTCTTGCAAACTCCAGTGCTGTGTTCACAACAGCACATTTGTATAGGATGCCTAGCCATACAGTTCTATAGGATGCCTAGCCATACTGATTCCCCCACACCATCTACTGCACCTTGTCCATGGGCAGTTTCAATAAAGTTCCAGATTGGATCACTTCCAGAATCATCATAGTGGAAAATGACACTAGCCATGATGAATTTGTTCTTGAACTGTGACCTTGCTCCATCATTATTTAATAATAGACTTGGGTAAATGACAGCTGTTTACTGATAGCTTTAATGAGTCTTGTTGGACATGTGCACACTAGCTTTGTCATGAGGCACCTCATCAGACATTGTCACATAAGAAAGGTGCTGTACATTATCATTCCTATCTTTTTAAATAAACAACAGAAATTAAGTCGCTGAATTGTTGGACCAGTGAGCCTCCATAATTTTTCTTTGATGCTTCAGGTTGAAATTTTCTGTGAAATTCTCATGTACAATCATTTCATTATTTACACTTGCAACAGTCCCCCTAGAAGTGGTTGTAATATTGCAAAGCTGAATTTTTATATTTGACAAACCATAGTGCTGTTGTATCAGCTGTATGTCTGGGATGTGTGATAATTTGATACTCTGGTGTCTTCAGTATACTGGACATGTGTATTTTAGTTGATGCCCTAACATGACTAATTTGTAATTTGAACTACCTTGACACAAAATTCAAAGAACAGGACTGAAAGAAACATTAATTATCTGCTTCACAAAATATAAGTTACAGTCCTCCAGTTGAACAGTGGCTAAGCCTCTGGGTATATAATTTGGTGTGAATTGGTAATGGGGCATTGGTTTTGGGTTTTGCTCTTATGTACTAGACTTGGGTAATGCTAAATATACATTGTTATGTTTACAGAGTGCAATTTACCTAGTCTAGCTTCTTTTGTTATAGCTAGTCAGCATTTCAGTTCTGTAGAGCCTTTTTAGATAGATTGCTTATTTACACATTCCTTTTTGGAAAATTCTTTAACAAGGCTATTTTATATTTTTCATGGCTCACTTTTTACATGAGGCATTTATATGATTTATAAGACTTATATACATTCTTAGATTTCATTCCTATATAAGGTTGATTTGGTAAATTTTGTCTAGATTTGAGATGCACTTTTCCTTAAATTGCATTTCTTTTGTTGTAACATATTTGTCTTCTCTACAGAAAAAGGGGAAATACTCATGAAGTTCTTTTCAGTTAATCACTTGAAGATAGCATTATTTACACATTCCTGATGTTGAAATTATTCAAACTAGATTTTTCAGGTTCTTGGTTTTTCTATAGTATGTAAGGCTTATTTTTTTTGTAATTGCAGTACTGTTTTAAAGCTGATTAGGCAAATTATTATCAGGTTATATTCTCAAAGAGTATGATTAATTATTAATATTAAAACAGCATCAGTATATACCTTGTACAGAAATGTTTTTTGAGATGTATTTAAGAATTTAATTGGTATTGTCTAAAAATATTTTTAAGTGTATGCTTATCACTTGGATGATTATACATTTATTAGATCTAAGACTTGATCATGCTCTTAATTAGCATCTGTAAATCTATATATAAAAATATGATTACTTACTATATGTAAAATTATCATCTGATTGAGAGGTATACATTCACAGCTTTCATTATGTATGGGCATATAGCATAAAGGTTTTGAGAGCATTATCATCAGACCTACTGTTCAAGTAATCAGGATGGGATTTTTATGAATTGTTAATTGGTATGGGGGAAAAAATAAAAAATATATAAAAAACTCATGTTTTTGTGTTCTTAAACATAATATATACTTTTTCTAGTTTGTTTTTGCCTGCAGTGAACATAGAATAATGCTCAAGGTGTCAGCTTCTCACAATCACCATAATAATGTAGCAATAATGCTGAAAGCAACTGATAGAACTTGCATTTTGGTTAAATTTCCACTCAAGCTCTGTGTAATGGATGAAATTTAATAGATACTGCCTTTGCAAGAGTATAGATGAAATTTGCTGAAGTGAGAAAGAAGGTAGAAGTAGCTGTTTATCAGCATCATTATCGGCAATTTTCAGCAATATTTGTTCATGTATCTGTTTTACTGCATCAAATCTTCAACTGCAGTGCTTTATCTCACTTGAGGAAGAAACATAAATATTTCTAATTTCTCATTGGGCAATATAATACAAAGGCACAATGATTGTTATGGCTATCTTTTGCCACCTACTTGAAAAACTTCTAATGTATGGATGTGTATTAGCATTTTATTGACACTACAATTATATAATTTGAAATATGTGTAAATGTAGGAGGCGGACAGTTGGAGAAAATGGAACATTATGGAACATATTTTTCAAATGGAAAAGAAGCTGGTTGTTCCCAGAACAATTACAGTAATGAACTAAGTGAAAACAAATGAGTTTACAGAAAAAGGAATAAAATTTGAGATAGGCATTCTAGGAAAGGCTTCCACAACAATGGTTAGCCAACCTGTACCTTGTTGACACTGCTTTATTCAAGAAGCTTGAATGAGCTGGCAAAACTAAAAACTTTACAGTAAGGGTTCAAACAGCCAGATTATATTAGAAGAAAGGGATTTCTTGGTAACCTAAGAAAATTTAAAGGTGTCACCAGAGAAGCAACAAAACAATCAGTTTTTGTATGTGGAGTCCTTGAAAAGGGCAGCATAAGGGTACTAAGATCACATACTATGTTTATGTTTTGAATCCTTGCAATAGAAGAGACAATCTCAGATATGCTAAATGAGAGGATTGTCATATTCAGAAAGGGAACCTTTCATGAGTAAACAATGTCAGGAACCTTTGAAACCCCAACATATAAATTGGAGGAAATAAAGATCCTCAAGAAAAGCAACTTGGAAAATATATACCAAGTGGGACCCAGAACAGGTTAAAAACCAGACCCTGCCAGTGGAATTCAAAGATTTTTTAGATTACTTGGGAACTTCAGATAAACCCTAAGTAAACAAATATTAAAATGCAGGTGAAAAAAGTTTCATAACCTATTATAAACTGCTTGTGAAGACAAATTAACAGTATGAAGCAAGTGAATGTCATTCATTTTCCAAGCAAGCAAAAGGGGATTAACAGGTCCAAATCTGCAAGATCTGAATAATTCAATGCTTTTTAACAAAGATCCTAATCCTAAACAAGGTCGTTTAATAACACTGGAACTGGTTATGAGGTAATGCACAACTAGCATAGCATGAAAATATCTACATATAAAGAGGGAGACAAAAAGTGTACCATGAATTCCTGCCTAATTAGCCTTATGTCAGTGTTAGGTAAAACTGTCGTTTCTAGAACACGAAATTATAATGAAAAACCAACATGGTTTCCACAATAGAAGATCCTGTCTGATGAATTTGCTGGAATTTTTTAATGTTATTTATCAAAAATGGGACGAAAAACTACCATCTGATGTAGAAAATTTAGATTTCCAAAAGGCTTTCGATAAAGTACCTCACAAGAGACTTTTAAATAAACTTAAAGCACACAGTAGCAGTGAAAAACTCTGTACATGGATCAGAGACTGGCTTACCAGAAGAAAGCAGCTTGCAGTATTAAATGGTGAAGCCTCAGACTGGCTTGATGTAACGAGTGGTGTGCCACAGGGGTTGGCCCTAAGCCCAATTCTCTAGTAAGACCACACCTTGAATACGCATACACTCCAGGTTTGGTACCCAAACTATAAAAAAGATGAGTAAAAATTAGGGCAAGTACAAAGACACATGACAAAATTGATCCCATCCCTTAGAAATCTGGCATATGAAGAAAGGCTAAAATGACTGGATCTCTTCTCCCTTAAAAAACGTAGACTTCATAGCAACTTAATCCAAGAGTTCAAAATTCTGAATGTTAGATAAAGTAAATCACAAACATCTTTTCGAAACACAAGGAAATACAATTTCCAGGACAAATGGAATAAAGCTCAAAGCTAAGAGACATAATACGGACATGAGAAAAAGCTTCTTTTCCTATAGGTGAATTAAGCCCTGGAATAAGTTACTGTCAGATGTAGTGAATGCTAAGGCCATAAATACCTTGAAAAGTCGTTTAGACAAATATTTTATACATTCAGGTATACTCTGAAAAAAAGAAAAAAAAATGTATAAATGACAGCAGTAATGGGGAAACTAGAAGGCTAATGTGCAGTAGTGGGGAGTTGATGATAGCTTAAAAACTGCTGATGAGAATTACAATTTCTTGTCAAGTTAAAATCCTTTTTCATTTTTTTTCATCAGACAATCCAGTCATGGGCCAATCAGGCCTCCTGTTGTCTTTCTTTCTCATGTAAACTCATGTAAACCTCACACCACATATTGCGCTTAAACATTTAATTTCCAACACATCAATCATCCTCCATACAACCCTTTCTATGGCCCTTGCATCGTAACCATATAATAGTTTTAGAACTACTATTCCTTCAAACATACCCATGTTTACTCTCTGAGACAATGTTATCTCTTTCCACATGTTCTTCATTGCTCCAAGAACCCTCATCCCCTCTCCATTCTATGTCTCATTTCTGCTTCCATGGTTCCATTGGCTGCTAAGTCCACTCCCGAATATCTGAAACACTTCACTTCCTCCTATTTTTCTCCATTCAAACTTACATCACAACTATCTTGTCCCTCAACCCTGCTGAACCTAATAACCTTTCTCTTATTCATATACATAATCATGTACATAATTCATACTGCCTGCCCTTATTCATTCCCGTCATCACCCTGCCACACATGAAATGAAAACCCGCTCCCCCACGTGTGCGCGAGGTAGCGCTAGGAAAGACAACAAAGGCCACATTTGTTCACACTCAGTCTCTAGCTGTCATGTATAATGCACCGAAACCACAGCTCCCTT
>JAUUDY010341188.1:0-11612 GCA_032361765.1 Panulirus inflatus
TGAGACATACAGTCTTCCCCCTCCTCACCACCCACGATAAACTCCATCATATAATTGTTGGCAACTCAATGGTGGGCTGTTTTGATAACTGTTATATTTCCCAGCACCTCGAAGCTTTTGAACTCTTTGTTCAGTAACTATTACCTGGCACAATTTAAATTTTTTTTTCACTTCCCCAGAATTCGAAGATATTGTTTCTTCTTTTCCCTTTCGTGAACCTTTTTTTCATGTTGATTAAGGCCCGGCCTTGAAGTGGACTTTCGTCCATAACTGGAGCCTTCAACGTAGAAAAAAAAAAATCTTCAGCCTTCTGTTATGCTCCTCCTGCCTACTACACAGGTCCTTTGGCCACTGTCTACCCATCCTCCCAGCCACAGACATTCCCACCGTCACTCTCTCCAGATGATGTGTTGCCAGGTTTAAAACCATGGTATGTGTCGTCTTGTTTACGTGTCTTAATAGTCTGTCTGTCCACCCACTATCCCTCCCCACCCAGAGCACCAGCCCAAAGTTATGAACCCCTGTAACCCGAAACCTTTCATTAGCTTTACCTTTCCGATTATAAGGCAATTATTTAGCAAGTCTCCTCCACCCCTCGTCACTAAGAACCCCTATCAAGTCTCCGTCACATCTTGACAACTTGATCCCCTGTCAACTCTCCTTCAATTGTTCTCAACCCTTATAAACAACTTCTTGAAGAAGAGAAATTATCCAGGTGAGAACCAACAGGATTTCAGGGGAGAGAGGTCTTGAGTGACTGAAGCCTTGCAAAAAAAGGATACTAACATAAATCCAATCTTCTTGTTTCAGATTTACTTTTTGTGATTCAGTAGTGGACAACATAGTTCCCAAACATCTGACACAACTTGAGTAAAATTGTGGTTTTGATCGTTTTCTTCCTTATACAATATATCTCTCAACAACGGCTACACGCAGCTTGAGGCCCTGGCTGAACATTTTTCCCGTGCCGTGTCAGGTGTCGGTACTGGTCAGGAGTGAGTTGTGTAGTTGAGGTGTATGTGTTGGGATTCTGCTGGTACGTTGTTTCCTCGTGCTGGTTGTGGGGGAGGTGTATTAATCCATGTGGTTCGTCCTTATGCATGCTTCTCACGCAGTGTTCTCTCACAGGTTATGGCAACATTGCACCCAAGACAGACTGGGGCAAGGTGGTGACCATCTTCTACGCCATCCCGGGGGTGCCTCTCATGATGCTGTGTCTGGCCAACATCGGTGATGGCATGGCCCACTCCTTCAGGTTCCTTTACTGGAAGGTCTGCTGTTATGCCTGCACCAAGAGGCCCAAAAAGAAGAGGCGAGGCAGGTCTGTCCGGCTCTCCAGAAGGTGAGCCTATACCAAACTTATATTTGTATTTTCCAGGACTTAGACAACACCTACATCAACGTTTGTGGTGCAAAAGTTGAAGTACTTGAAGTTTCAAGTAACCAGTTGTAGAGGGCAACGAAAGTATCCAGTAAGTGACTTGTTTTCCTTCATATGTAACTGAACTAGAACTATTTTTGTTTTATTTGTTTTGTCTATTTAGGGTTGTGGGTAAATTTTTGCCAGACTTACGACAGCAGAGATGGTCCTCTTTTTTTCCCCCACTTTCCTCTTAGCTTTTCTCCTTAGTCAACATCTCACACTTTTCCTCCACTTCCCAAGCATCTCGTGACACCAAGGAAGCCCAAAATCAGGACGGCGAATAACATACACAATCCTCGGCCTTCCTTTTAGCCGTCACTTCACTTGCCGACGTAAATCAGGAGTCTGTCCAGCCTATTTGCCTCACCTGTGTCTTTAAGTTCAGCATCGACTTTCGTTATATAATAGGGTGGTTAGAGAAAAGATGGAACAGGGGAAGGAATAGTTTGTAATGTAAGAAAGGATTGAAATATGTAGTTTAGTGTAAGTGTACAATGTATATGTGTAATCTTCTAGAAGCGTGTTTTTGGTACCTATCTTATTTACCCCCGTAAGACATGGGGTGTGTGTACGAATGTGTGTCATATCCTCCAGGGTTACGGTGGAGTTAGATATGGGAGGCTGTTGCAGGGGAGTGCCCTCAGACTGCCTCTCTCTAGGAGGAGGGATGCTGAACGATCCATGACATGTGCGGGAAGTAAATTTCAGTGGTAAATCAGGCAGCTGAACCCACAAAGTTACTGTCTTGTACTTTTTATTGCCATCTGTTGTTGATGTGAATGAAAGTGAAACACTCCATATGATCCTAAGGTAA
This sequence comes from Panulirus inflatus, assembly GCA_032361765.1. Lineage (NCBI taxonomy): Eukaryota > Metazoa > Arthropoda > Malacostraca > Decapoda > Palinuridae > Panulirus > Panulirus inflatus. Next base: position 2,238 of record JAUUDY010341188.1, read on the forward strand.
CATGCGATTCCTCAAAGTTTTTAATGTGTCTGACCGCATATTCATGGGAAAGTGAAGCTCTAATGTTTAGATCACTTCGAGTAAGGCAGGTGAGGTGGGTAGGATTTTGTAGAGCCTCAAATTATCTTCAGTAAATGACTAGCTGTATGTTTATAGGCAGGTGACATTACTGTGCCAGAAGCTCGATTCTCTACCAGCTTTACTCAGTTTCAATGTCTCACATTCCTGTATTATTTGTATCATTTGTTGATGCTTTTTGTTACTTTGCGTTGCTACGTATAACACTCCGGAAGGAGGAATGCCTGTCGTGTAAACTGAGATTACAGAAACCCGATTTAAAGAGAAATGTGTTAATGAGGCTATATATACCTGATCCAGCTCATGGAACTAGTAATGGTGTAACGGTGATACTTGTATACATAGATACGTGGACACAACATTGAGTTTCTTGCCTTCATATTTGTGGCCCATATCTTACCGCACTATATTAGTGCTATGTTCAGAATAGATAGTGAATAACAGACTGAACCCCCGCAATTTGTAAAAACTAGGTTAAAGTATTCTTAACCAAAATGATGTTCAGTGTTCAACTATCAGCGGAAAAGAAAACGGAATAGGGAAACAAGTGGAAAGACGGTTACTATCAGGATTCTTTTTTTAGGCACTTAAGGTTTTCAAAGATCAAGTGAACGAAGCCATAAAAACTATATATAGTCTCTTTCAGTTTGAAAATCTTATATTAGCAATATGGTTATTTTAATATGTATCTTCTGAAATGCTATTGACTGGAACTAAAAAGAAAATGTAAAGCAAGAGTTTGTTCAAGTGGAGAAAAAGCAATTCCCAGATATATTAAACACGTATCACTCCTAGACAGAGAGGCATATATCGAAGTAAAGGGTAGACAGGGATGTATGACAGTGGCGTGTGAGGCATATGGATGGTGAGGAAGAGCTGCTACTTACTGTTCATTAGAGTGGTGCACAGGTAGCAGCAATAAGGACCAGCCAGATCGGAATATAGGACTGTGTTAGATGAACTAAAACATGTGGCTGCCTAAAGAAAATGCAAGTGGCATGTCTGGGCAGGCCTGAACATTCGACTTTCTGGACATGGCGGTGTTCAGTGGAAATGAGCATTGTGACTTGACGGAATAACCTTGAATACAGCGATACTAGGTTACTTCATCACACCCAAGGATTGTAATGTCGTACTTAACTTGGTTACTTCATCATACTCAAGATTGTACTGTCGTTCTTGACTTGGTTATTTCATCATACTCAGGATTGTAACTGTCGTTCGTAGAGGTAAACAGAAAGAAAGGGTAATAAGACTGTTAATTGATGGGTAGGATGCTAGTAGCTTATGACAGTGCTCAGCCATTGGAAACACATGAACGTGAGCGAAAAATCACCAAAATGAACAGACTAAACAACCTTATAAAGTTCTTTACAGTGATTTCCCCATACATGTTGCAGGTAGCTGTATATACCACCACACCAGTAGTCTCGAAGAAAGCCATCAACCGCGTTCCTGTGCATTCTACCATGGGACCAGGTACATCAAACTCTCTTTCAAAGTAAATGCAAACCGCATACCGGTTTCTGAACTTCCCATTGCCTGAACTCAGATGTAATCCCTGAAAGTTTAGAACAGACTCATGAAAAACCAGTTGTTACTGGAGGGAACAAAGCTGTTCTAGAGAAACTGTCGACCAGTAGACATGACAATAATTTTTGAGTCTTAGGAGACATATTGATTGTATAGAATCAGACTGTGGCTGAATGCATTGGTTGGTAAACACTGAACTCATTAATATCACTGAATCAAGAAAAATAGTTTAAAAACGAAAGAAAAACAATTTGAATAGCCAGAACACCTTTAATGGCCCATAAATTATTTGTAAGAGTGTGAAGTTTACCCCATCCGCGGTTGCCCAATCACTACAGTGGAATTTCAGAGGCACTAAAGTTAAAGACTATGCTAATTTGAGAAAAACTATGCAAAAACTTTTGACACTAGAAACTTGATACCCTGTACAACTACCAAATAAACTGGTCACAAGAATTTGCTGTGAACCAGGCGATAGTTAGAACCATCATAGAGGGCTTTTTCCAGAAGGACGGCAATTGCACCTCTAGCACTTCTACTTATCATATTTAACAGAAACTAATACAAATCCATATTCTAACCATAATTTGCACATTACATTAGGATAAATAAGAAAATTTTTCATGTAGAAGACACTGAGAGACTACCATTGGGGTTCATTATGTGTAGGGAAGTGGATCACTAACAAGCATGCTGTTTGAATGAAGATAGTTTTGATTACTTCATAATGGCAAAAGTCACTGGAGAAAATACAAAATACTGGATGCAATAAACATCGTCATATCATGGAAGAGTAAAGGAAGAACAAACAAAAAGTATATTTGTTGAATTTACATTCAGTGAGCATAACAGAGCAAGTGTTGCTTCTTCAGAGTGATGCAGGCTGGATTTTAGAAATCTTCGAAAAGGGAGAAGCAACGCCGATCATGGACCTCTTCACCAACCTTTTACTCTTTTGCGTACACTGTAACCATCTAACTGTACATACATGGAGAGAGTTTTAGACTCATGTCTCCCTGTCTCTTGTACTTTTAGTACTGTCAAGACTCAGATCTTTGTAGGTTGCCAGCATTGATTGTCTCCTTGCTTAGACCATTCCAGACATCCACTACCCATATCCTAAACCAATATGGCCTCTGATAATTCTGGCACTGCACATTGAGAATAACTGTCGACTGTCATCATCATCCAGTTGATCTCGGAACTTAAATGCTATCAGGTCACTCCTCTGTGGGAGCTTCTCTCTTTTGAGGTGGAAAGCTGTGTATCCTTCAGCCTTTCATAGTTCCTAAGCTTTCTTAGATCAAGTGCCATCCTAGTTGCTCTTCTCTGAACCTTCTTATTCACATCTTTGTGTTTTAGTTGCAATGACCATACCTATGAGGTATAGTCCAGTTTCAGTCTTTTATGTGAATAGCTTACCAAAGATTTCCTTAAACATATTCATCCTTCACAGTTCTAATGTGAAACTCAGGTAACTGATTAGTTACAAATATGAACAACTAGATCTCTTTCATACATTGATTCTTGTAACTTATTCCTTGCTAAGTAGTTTTCATATTGGGGCATTCCTTCACAGTATACCATCTTCATTACTTTCCATTTATTTGGACTGAATCTCATCATCCATGTGTCAGACCAACTTTAGAGTTTGTCCAGGTCCCCTTCCCTGTAAGTCGATGCAAATATTTTCATTCCATAATGCTCTCATGTCCTTGGCATCATCAGCAAATATGTTTAGGTATGAAAGAGTTCCTTCTGGCGAGTCATTTAGACACCAAGAATAGCAGTGAACCCAAGACACCCATGTAACACTCCACTTACAACCCAAGCCCATATTGCAAATTTACCTATTCCTTGTTTGCTGACATCACCCATCGAGAGCAACAGAGTTGCCAAATTAGAAATGTACAAAGATTCTTTCCAGGTAGTACTGACTATGTCAAAGATGTACAAAGATTCTTTCCAGGTAGTACTGACTATGTCAAAAGTAAAATCTTTTGGGAATGATTAAAAACAGTCACTGTTCTCTCTGGAGTGCAGGTGGGATAAATGTGTCATAATTCATATTGAGGGAATTGCATAAAGGATTGTGTCTAGTTGGCTCTGAAAAATATATCCTGTTGACATAATATGCATGGATACAGTAAGAACTTTAGCAGTAAAGTCAGAAGATCTCATGAATACGTTAAGATAAAACATCATAGGCACATGAGGACCAGAAGTGTACGTCTTACCATCTGCACGAATTGGAAACAATGTGGGCTACTTATTACATAAATACAAGAACTTACTGAACAAATACCTACCAAGTTTATGTTACTGTACATAGGTCTTTGGGTTGCAGTCTGAGTGACCAGATGAGCAGATATGCACTTAACTCCTGTGCTAAGCTGTGGAGATAAATAAGCTTCAAAAACTAACAGAAAGTACTTGTAGGGTGAGATGGATCATCAGCATACTACAAACACACCAGAAGATTGTTTTAAGTAATGAATGCAACTCTTGATAAGAAAATCCCTTGCCAGTAGTGTATACCTTGATGGGTACATTCCTTGACCAAAGCACAACTTAAATGCATCTCTTAGCATTACTGTGTAGAGAGATGGATCACTTGAGACCCACACTCCTCTTGTAAGTGCTCATAACAGATGATATATGGATTTCAGGCATCATATGGAAATGATCAGGGAATTTACTGCTTGTTATCTTTGAAGAAAACTGATATATAAAGACTAAAGATAAGGGATTTTACATGGATTCAAGAATGAAGAAAAAGAATCTTTTCCAAGGAACAGGGATATAATTGTTGGAAACCAATATTACAATATGTACAACCATAGCTTCATACTTGTGTTTAAGAATAGGTCATCAAGGTAACATCAGATTGAATTGATTTGGTTGTAAAGTTTTGATTGATGTATTGTTTGAATATACGAATACATTTAATGAAAAATGTTGATGTAAATGTGAATGCAGATAGAATAGGGGCATAGTTTAGGCTCCATGACTTGTGGTTCTTTCCTTTTCCCTCAAGGTACCCAAGCCACTCTGGAAGCAGCACCCGTGCCCGCACTTCTTCCTTCAGGAGGTCCAACAGGGCCTCTGAGAAGTCAACTGACTCTGCCTTCTACACCTCTTCATATTGTGATCCCGATTACAAGTGAGTTGGATTTGAGCAGTGGGTAAGATGAAGATGAGTATCCTTGGAAGAGCAATGGGTAAGATGAAGATGAGTATCCTAGAAAGAGGAAGAGGGATGATATGGTGGGTGAAGGCAAATTGGGAATGCAGTCAGCGAAGGAGTGGGTGGAGGGGCAGGGAGAGAACAGGGGGCAGTTTATAATGGGTTGGAAAGAGAAGGATGGGTGAGAAGACAGAAGAAAGTGAGATAGGAGAAGAGTGAAATGAGCAGGGTCAAGTGGGTTGAGTGTGTGGTGTGTAACTAACTGAGGTATGTGTGCTTTTGACATCATGAACAACCCCAGTCTTGCTATTATTCATGGTTCAAACAAATTATCACTCATTATAACTTCTTTTATAATCATTTTCATGGTGGCTACAGAAGAATACACATTATTGTTACTTCCATCGTAGTTGGACCTTTAGTTGTAGGTTCTAATATGATAAGTATGTGTTGAGGCATGGTATCTCTGTAGAAATTATGTATCTGCAGCTAAACCTTTTGTGGTCATAAGAGGCATATCCCAGCCCCTTGAAGTTGTATTAATTTACATTGCCCATATGTATGAGTAAGCACATCATTTGTGCATTCCTTTTGATATATTATTGTCACTCCATTCCCATTTTAATGGGATATACCAGGTACATACAACTTCACCACCATCATTCACTCCAACCACCCACACCCACCCACCCTTTTCTCTTTCTTCTCACTAGTAATAAAGGTCCAGACTCAGCTACACAAATCAATTATCAGTTGCCTTTCAATTACATGGGAAATTTTTTGTTGAGGCCAGTTAGAGGTCGGTTAGTCAACCACAAGGTGGAGGCAAGTGATGTCAGGTCAAGTTATGTTACATATGCAGGTAAGGTCAGATCATGTCCAGTCCTATAGCATCTGCCACCAGTAACTAGGGGGTAGGTGTAATGTACTTGTCACCCCTCAGTCTAAGAATAGTTAGTCACTAAATCATAACTCCAGTTTCATTTGAAAATCACACAAAAAAATTAAATTGACTTGGCATGCATATGAGATTACTCTGAAACAAAGTGGCTCTTCCATTGCTTGGTAAACGCTAAGCATATTGATATCATTGGATCAGAAGAAACATTTTTAAGCCCAAAAACAGCAATCTGGTTAGGAAGAAAAACTTGATTGACTATGAATTTTTTGTAAAGGATAGAGACAGTCGGGAGGTGGAACTGCATCTTATCTAAAATCATACCTATTACCCATTGAAATTCAGACTACAACACCTGCTGTTATTGAATACTTGTGTTTTCAGATAAGCACACAATTAACCAAATCATGCAAAAATGTCATATATAGTTGCCCTAATCAGGCAACAGATATTGACACCGTAAGAGTTTACAACAAGCAGTAGAGGACTGAGATTCAATCATTCTTGAGGATTTTAACTTTCCAGGAATCAACTGGCAAGCTATTTCAGGTGTAGAAAGTGAATCTGCTAGAGTTCTCAGCTTTGTCAAAGAAAATTTTCTCTACCAAACCATTACAAACCTGACATGGGAAGCTGTTTTGCTAGATCTAGTTTTTGCATCCCAGGGGTTCTTTTCTTTTGGTAACTAATACTTTTTTGGTGAATATTAAGGTACATCCAACCATAACATGATCAGGTTTGATGTAAATTTCAAAACCCACTTTCCTACAAACTGTATTATTACCCTTAATTTAAAAAGGGGTGGATCTTAATGGGTTATGCAATTCATTAGTCTCACCCTTGCTGGTTCATGCCCAGAGGAATTATTGATGTGTTTTAAACTACAGTTTATGCACCGACAAGACACATTTGTTCCTCTGCGTGACAGAAATGGTAAGATCAGTGATAGGTGTGAATGGTATTCCTTGGGTATTGCAAGAGCCATATACCACAGAAACAAATTCTACAAGCTTAAGAAATCAGACAATGACTTAGATTTTGCAATGCAATATGACAGTGCTAGAAGGAAAGTAAGAAGACTCAAATATGACAGTGCTAGAAGAAAAGTAAGAAGACTCATTAAGCAAGCGTAGAGAGAGTATGAAATTTTTTATGTATATCAATAACAACACACATTTAAAGAGTGGGATAGCACCCTTAGTAAATGAAGATAGGGATTTCATTGTGGATGGTAAAAGCATAGCAACAACCCTGAAAAAGTTTTAGTTCTGGTTGAACAATGGGAAGCAGCTACACAAATGTTGAGACAGCTGTGAATAGCATGCATATGATGCCAGAATTTACTGTCATGATTAGAGAAGCACAAACACATCGATAAGTTTGTTTCTGTCCATGAGAAATTAGAAATGTGGGACCTGAAAATGCCAAATCATTACCCACATTCAATAAATCTCTCCTGGATGGAATAGTACCACAGGCTGGAAATTAGTAGATGTTACTCACATATTCAACAAAAAGAGAAACCATGAAATACCTGGCAGTTACTGTCCAGTTAGCCTCATCATTTATGTATAAACTTCTGGAAATGATTATTAGAGATGAAATCATAGCTTACCTTAAACAACAGTCGTATCAGTAATACACAATATGGATTTAGAAGGCAACATTAAACCTCCTTGAATTTTATCTTGTGTTATTCACTAACCACAAGACTAAATTGATAGATATTTTACTTGTGGAATCCAAAATGCATTCAGCAAAGCTCCCCACAATAAACTAATGCTCAAAGTCAGGGTCTTAGGGATTACTGGTTGCATAGGACACTGGTAAAAAGCTTGGTTGTATAATAGCAAGCAAAGAGTCATAATGAATGATGAATCACTATATTGGTCACTGCTATTACTGGGATCCCTCAGGGGTCCTGTCCTGGTACTTGTACGCTTAATCATTGATATTAATGGTTTTGATGTAGGGCTGAATAATCTGTTGTCTGAATTTGTGGATAAAACAAAGATTGGTGATGCCATATTAACTGAAGAAGATAGGGTAGGATTATAAGAGGATCAAGAAAGAATAGCTGAATGATCTAGAAAATGGCTAATGCTGTTTGATGTCAATAAATGTTAGCTGTTGCAAATAAGAAACCTCGACAAGAAATCAATTTTAACGTAATGGGCCACAAGACAAAGGACACCCCTTGTGTGAGGGATACAGGATCCCTGCCTCCATCCACTTAAAATTTGACTGCATTGTAACAAAGCTGCCAAGAAAGCAAATAGGACATTAGGATTTACTAATAAAGACTTGAAATACAAATGCAGTTTTAAAGAATGTTTTATAATACCTAAAGGATTCAGCTATGTCAGTGGAGAGAACTTCTTTACTGCTGCACTTTTGTTTCCAATGAGAAAGAATGGACTGAAATTTAGAGGTCACCTAGTTAATCTTCATTGCACAAAATATTTCTTTACCATCAACATTTTCAGTACATGAAATAAACCCCCAGAACATCTTCAGAGTAACATAGTCTATATCTCTGATTTCTGTTCCCTTCAAGAATTTCTGTCAAGGGGGTGGCCTCAGCAAAAGAGTCTCCATGTACCCCTCTCCATACATGTCTCCCTTGCATACACCATTCCATTCATTCTTCCTCCATTTCTTCCCCTCCACTACTCTTCCACTCTTATTTCTTCATGTTACAGGTGGTCTTCTTCCTCCAACCCCTTTAATCACATACTAGCATATATTCTTTTAAACTACCTGTCATTCATGCTTTCCACAAGCCCACATGCAACACAATTAATATGTTCAAAATTAGGCTTGATCATCACCAGTTGCTTTCTGGTACTGAATAATTCTAAGCAATTATCATGGTATAATGATGTATCATGCTACCTTTTCAACTACTGATCTTGCTTTGGCCATGCTGTGGTAACGTATCAGCATTAATTAATCTCTGTAGGTTGCTTTAAGGGACAAAAAGGAATTATTATATAATCTTTCCATGTCAGGAGTGATAGAGACATAGAAAGGCAAAAGGCTGGAGCTAAAAGTTTATCCTTGGTATTTTCTTTATGAAAAAAGAAAGGTGAAGAGATGCTTGTCTTTGTTGACGGGTTTTCTGACATATGTATTCATGTTCATTCTAATTTTTGAGTTTCCTCTAAAAATTTCCTTCAGGCATCTTAGCCCTGCAAGGTAATTTTCTACCTGTTTTTCGTCCAGTTTGTTGTCAGAGGGAGTGAAGGGTGGGGAAAGATCCTTTGCTTACCTTTCCTTTTCCTCTACTGCTTTTAAGGGGACTGCATCTTTTTCAATAGTGTTAAGGTCAGACCACCTTACTTTGACCTTTGGTCTATGTATCATGTGACTCTTTAATCCAGAGAATTTAGAGAAAAAGAATGAATACTTTTTCTTGACATTGCAAAAGCATTAAACAAAGTAAACCACAGAATATTGCTGGAGAAATTATTTATATTAAAATGGAATTGAAAGCCTCCTGTCTCTTTAATTCTCCTGGCATCTACTCTTTTCAGCAATCCCTTTTTGTACACTGTGATGTTACTGTTTTTTCTTGATTCTGTAGGTATTATTTTGGCCATTGTTCTTGTGAGCTGTCTGTATGCTTCCCACACTTTCTGTAAGGAGACCAGCCACTCAAGGATTGGCTGTTATGATA
>JAUUDY010341299.1:0-11612 GCA_032361765.1 Panulirus inflatus
CACACACACACACACACACACACACACACATACACGCCAATCTTCCAGCTACACACGTACACACCAATCTTCCAGCCACACACATACACACCAATCTTCCAACTACACACATACACACCAATCTTCCAACTACACACATACACACCAATCTTCCAGCTACACACGTACACACCAATCTTCCAGCCACACATATACACTCCAATCTTCCAGCTACACACATACACACATGCTATTTCTTTCTTTCACAATACACTCATAAATTTCTCTCTCTCTCTCTCTCTCTCTCTCTCTCTCTCTCTCTCTCTCTCTCTCTCTCTCTCTCTCTCCTCCTATTTTCAGTAGATGAGACCTGAGAGTTGCCATGGGATGACACAACATATAATATCGCCGTATTGCGTCGGTCAGACACACAAAACCCAGCGCCGTCTTCTGACGAAGGTTAACGAGGAGTCTTTAGAACTAGGGACCAGTCAACCTCGAGAGTCGTACCGCTGTGCTCAAGGGTCGTACCATCGTGCCTCAGGGTCGTACCGTCGTACCTGAGGGTCGTATCGTCGTGCCTAAGGGCCGTACCGTCGTGCTTAAGGGTCGTACCGTTGTGCCTAAGAGTCGTATCGTCGTGCCTAAGGGTCGTACCGGTGCTCATGGGTCGTACCGTCGTGCCTGAGGGTCGTACCGTCATGCACTTGGGCGACACCGTCACGCAGCAGCAGGAGGAGGAAGGCACCCAGCATAACATTAATCGGGGATAAAAGATTTAGCGCGGCGGCCGGGACCGAGAAACTCCCGAGAGCGATGCAGCCTTTACCAGCCTCCTGCGGCCACAGCCAGCCAGACTCACGGTCCATGTGAGGTGGCCGTGCCATACATGGCACACCGTCCTGGGATTTGTCATACTGGTGCAAGCACGGACGTGTTCACCAAGCCCATGTCCTCTCACCCACCCTGGGTCTTCTCCACCCGTCCTGGGTCCCTCTCTCCAGTCCTGGGTCTTCTCCGCCACTCCTGGGGTCCCTCTCTCCAGTCCTGGGTGTTCTTCGCCACTCCTGGGGTCCTCTCTCCAGTCCTGGGTATTCTCTGCCACTCCTGGGGTCCTCTCATCAGCCCTCGGTCCATAAGAGACACCACTCGAAATCGGTTGAAAACATCTTAATCACGAGCTATTGAAAAGGAAGAGCGAGAGACGGAATCTCAAACTTTAGACCATTAATCCTATATCCTCACCTCCAGTCCAAGCGATCCAAGATCTAACCTTACGATACGAGGGTTTCATTCCACGGTTCTGTCTCGGGTGTTCTGTGTGCCTGCTTGGTGTGACCCCGGGAGCTGCTGGGCAAGCGAGGACTCACGGCCAGAACGGCCACAGGCACGAACTCTCCCAGATAAGGCAAAAGATAAAGTACGCGACCTGACGATCAAAGACTCGCCAGTCTGGCATTACTCCTGGCTCAGGGTCACTGACTCACGAGGTCAATTCATTACTCCTGGCTCTGACTCATGAGGTGATTCGTTACTTCCGTGTCCAGGAAACTGACTCACGAGGCGATTCGTTACTTCCGTGTCCAGGAAACTGACTCACGAAGTGATTCGTTACTCTCGTAACCAGGAAACTGACTCACGAAGTGATTCGTTACTCCTGTATCCAAATGACTGACTCACGGTGGTACGTACTAGATAGACGGACTCAAGTCCGTGGCTTTACAGGGCCACACGATGGTACGTCCTCGGCATAACTACCAGAAGACCCCTTCGTGAGGATGAGGACCTCCGGCCCAAGCCTTAGCCCAGGGAGGCGCAGGCCACCGTCAGCCTCGTCTCTCGCAACACGACAGAACATAATCTCAACAGACGTCCAGGGCGAGTGTTCTGGGAGGGGTTAAGTAAGATCTCCCAAGGATGTAAGACTATCGTACAAGGAAGATATGTCGGAAGATTCCTGTTCTGAGGCCAGATACATCACGAGATTCTTGTTCTAATCTTCAACGTATAGAGATATACACTTTGAGACATATCATACAATTCTTTCTCTGAAGGGCAGGTATATCGTGAGGTTCCTGTCCTCCTAAACCTCGACGTATATACACACTAAATAGTAGGCAGCATAACAGCCCCAGTGTATATAAATCCATACCTTAATACACCAGGAGAGCAAAAAGGCTTGGGAAAAGTTGAAGTGTATGCAAGTGTAGGTGGGAGGGCCAGATGTCACCACACACTGGGGGATGGCAGGGCATGTAACGAGGATGTTCTTCCTCGTCACTGGCCTCACAGTTCCTCTTTCACTTTCCCTAAAGGCACGTCACTGGCATTACAGTTCCTCTCTCACTTTCCCTAAAGGCACGTCACTGGCATTACAGTTCCTCTCTCACCTTTCCCAAACGCTTACCAGACGTCTTCAACCACGGTAGAATTTGACTCCCTTGAGGAAGCCAGGACCAACCAACCCCCTATTATCTGTTTTAATTCTCTATGTTGCAGTAATACAACAGACAGTTACACTAGTTGATACAGTGATACATCAGACGCTACACCAGCTGATACAGTGATACTTCAGACGCTACATTAGCTGATACAGTGATACATCAGGCCGGTGCACTTGCTGATACAGTAATACATCAGTCCCTTACACTTAGTGATACAATAATACATCAGTCCCTTACACATAATGATACAATAATACACCAGTCCCCTACACTTAATGATACAATAATACATCAGTCCCTTACACATAATGATACAATACATCAGTCCCCTTACACTTAGTGATACAATAATACATCAGTCCCTTACACATAACGATACAACAATACATCAGTCCCCTTACACATAATGATACAGTAATACACCACTACCAATGTTTATAGGTCATAATGCCATATAATATACCACAGTTGAAATACCAAGCTCTATCAAATCCATTTGGTAAACACAAGGGCAATATTGACTGTTCTCTGTCTGCCTTCTTAATCACACTGCAAGATTCAGTGTTAGATCAATAATGCATTCTGGACCATACTGACTATGTTCAAATTCTGTATCTCTTATATACTGCTGTATGCACCAGCTTTCCATGTGATCATGATCTCAGTGTGTTTGTCATTATCATCAAGGCTGCAAATCAGTCATTAACTACCAAAACTAATCTAACCTCATCTGAGCAAGGCTGGGATTTCAACATATGCATAAATTTATTTATTCCAAGATGGAATAAACTTTTTGTATCATGTATAAAAATTGCTAATGGCCATCTTCATATACATAACAGAATATTATATGTATAAAAAAAAAAGATCAAGAACCACACAAATGCCTGATCTAGTTAAGATCTTGCAAATAAGCACAACCTCCTCCACTTAACCAAAACAACCCAACAGGCTAGTTGTAAGGGATCCACTTTTAATAGTACAGCATGAATAAGGGGTAGTATCCACATTATCATAATATCCCTGAATGATGAAAGCTATTAAAATTAAATGTACAATAGGTCCTAATTATTAAATATATATATATATGTATATATAAAAAAAGTTATATAGTTCACTGTGTGTGAGCATTTCAGGCAAATATTTCCTTACAAAAATTAAATGTGACAATCGCCATTTTTTAGTGAGAATGAACATGACCAGCAATGGCTTATACACAGAAAGGAACTATGTTATGTGGTCTTAGCTCACAAAACTATAGTGCAACATCATGAGCAAATTGGCCAAAACAAAATATTCCAAAAGAACAAGTCACACTTACGATGACTTTGATACCTGTGCTAATGTCAACAAATGAAAAGAATTTCACTTGAGAGTAGATAAGAGTAAAAGAACTTCTGTTTACAAGAATTTAGTGAGCTACAATTTTATCATTAATATGTGAAGGTAAATGTCAGAGGACTAGAGGTTTTGTAATTTTAATAGTTTTTTATTTAGCAGTTTCTCACCTCTTTAATTTTCAAGAGAAAGAGCTGACATCAGCAAGTGACTCACTTATCTACTTTTGTATGAAGTCACTATTTTGAACTCATGAGTCCTCATGGAACTGATAATTGGTATTTGTTTACATTCAGACACTTAAAAACCAGGTAGTAAATCACTGAAGACAATATTCATATAGGTGATGGTACGTTTGGTCCTTTGTATCACATCTCTTTTAGACATGAGCATTTTCTTGGCCATAAACATAAGTTATTGAGGCTCAATCCTTCATGGCAGTATTACTAGTCTACTACCTGAGCACTGCAAATTCTATACAACCATTGTGAAGATAAAACCATACAACTGCTGGTCAACTTCAGAAGCCCTGATAAATATTTTACATAAGGAAGAAGTAGATAAAGACTATGGTTGTCAAATGAAGAAACTAAAGAATAACATGATGTCCTGATGTCTTTTGGCAACGCAATATATTGTACTTCCATATTATCTGCAATTACTGCAAGTATTTTGTTAAGCCTAACCAGCTCTGAAATAAAGGGTATTTGAGAAATATTACCTGAAGTGATTTAGCCAATACTGCATTACAATCAGCACAAAGATCTGGACTTCAGCATATCCTCTTGATCAGGGATCCATTCAGGAACACTTTGTACAGGGTGTCTCAAAAGTCTGGACTCACAGGCGGAATTCAATATTTACATTTAGTTCAACAAATGTTTAAACTGCAAGCTATGAACTTGCATACACATACCCATGAGGACAGAGTACTGGTGGATATGTGTATGGAAATTCATGGCATGCAATAGGAACATTTGCTGAACTAAAGGTAAATAGTGAATTCTGCCTGTGAGTCTGGACTTTTGAGCCACCCTGTATAAAGATTAACTAGAGTGCTAGTCTTTTCAAAATTCACCACATTGAACAAGCACATTATATCTTATGTAGTTTTTCCTTGAAGATACTGGCATATGACTTGACAGTACTTTATCTGGAAATATTCATGCAAGTTTCTTTTCTAGAAAGACACTATGAAACCACAGTCATGGGAAACAATCACCTTGTTGACAGTCAAATATATCAAAATTAAGAGCTGAATCACTTGTTTCTTTGTCTTAATTAGCTAAGTAATAATGTACCCACTTTTAAGTTCCTTCTTTATCAAATAAACAAAGATCTTATATTCTGCAATCTAAAGCTTCCTCAAATGCATCAGAAATCCTCAGATTGAAATTACACTTCTTACTTCAATCACAAGTGAAGTACGCACTGAAAAATTACCAGTTCTGTCATCGTAACTGAGGTCAAGATGCACAGATTCCTTCCTCTACTTGCAACAACAGACAGTGTGAATAAGAGATAGGTCCTCCCCTCCCAATATTGTGGGTTAGCGTCCAAACACAAGCGACGCCTCCCAACTGGCACAATGAACAGTAATGGCACATAGGCATTTTTCTTTTAATTAAAAATGTGCATAGCCTCAATCATATGGATGCTCTGGGCATGATCGATTCACCTGGAAAGATAAAGAAAAAGTTTTACCACCATAAGGGCATGAGAAGAATATGCATATACAAACAAACATCAGTGTATTCAAGGTGCCAATTCTGGCTACACAACATAACATGCAAAATCTCCTTAAAACACATCTTAAAATTTCTTCATACCTAAACTAATTCATGACCTACTCCCATACTTAATCAATTTATCCCATCTTTTCTGCTTTATCATTTTCTCATATCAAAAACATTCTCTTTGCCCTTCTTTCAAACCTTATCTTTTACTTCATCAACAACTCCACTGAAAATAACTTATGGAGTCAAATCTTTCTCATTTGAACACCTAACTAAAACAAATGAAACTTTTCATACTTGTCTGACACTTTCTGCATTAGCAAAGTAGTGCCAGGAACAGAAAAGGCTTCATTTACATACATCCATCCTCTAACTGTCATGTTTAAAGAACAAACATACAGCCCCCTATCCACAACCAAGCAATACAGAACACTGGATTCCTCTGGATGCTTCATATACCCTGGTTAAGTCTACTGACATTATGTTGCCCCCTGTATACCAAATCACTCCAATTCACCATCCTGCATATCCAGGCCCTGAGCGCTCAAAATCTTATTCACTCTATCCTTCCATCTCCAATCTGGTCTATCCTTTCTTATCCACTCCTCTTCTAACACATACATATATATCCTATTTGTCAACCTATCCTCACTCATTCTGTCTATGTGTCCAAACCATTCCAGCACCCCCACTTCAGCTTTTTCAAACAATCTCTTTTAAATACCACAACTCTCTCTTACCCTTTCACTACTTACCTAATCAACCCTCCTCACACCATATACCATCCTTAAACATTTCATTTCCAAAACATTCACCCTCTTTCATACATTCTAAACTAGAGTCAATGCCTTGCATCCAGACAAAACCAATGGGACTACTATAACTTCAAACACACCCATTTTTGCCCTCCTAGACAGTGACATCTCTATCTGCACATTCCTCAATGCTCCCACAATCTTTGACCCTTCATCCACTCTACGATTCACCTCAGCTTCTGTGATTCTATTTACTGCTGTGTCCACTCCAAAAACACTCCACATTGTACAAGTTTTCTCCAATCAAACTCACACCCCACCTAACCTTTCTCTTTGCACTGCTAAACCTAATAACCTTATTTTACTCACATTTATTCTCAACTCTCTCCTTTCACACACTCCTCAATCTCAGACACTAACTTTTGCAGTTTCTCACTAAAATCTGTCACCATTGTTGTGTCATCAGCAAATAACAACTGACTTACCTCCAAGGTATCCTGACTCCCAACAGACTGTATACTTGCCCTTATTTCTAAGGTCCTTGCAATTATTTCCCTCACAACCCAATCCATAAACAAATTAAACAGCCATGGTGACATCATGTACCATTGTCGCAGACCCACCTTTATCTGGAACCATTCATCTTCCTTTACACCTAATTGCACTCATGTTTTACTCACTTGATAAAAAAATCATCACTGCTTCTAACATGTTTTCGCCCACCATATATTCATAACATATTCCACAAAACATCCCTGTCAACCCCATCATATGCTTTCTCCAGATTCATAACTGCCACATACAAATCATTATGTTTCTAAGTATTTCTCACCCACATTCTTCAAAACAAACACATGATCTACGCATCCTCTAATACTCAAGAAACCAATCTGATGTTCAGTGCGTGCCCCCATCCTCTCAATCACTTCACTTCTATACAACTTACGAGGTACACTCAACAAACTTACAGGTCTGTGATATGAACACCCAACTTTGTCTTCTTTGCCTGAATACAATGGTATTATACATGCATTCTGCCAACCCTCAGGTACCTCACCTTAATCTATTCATACACTGAAAATCCTAACTAACCAATCAACAACAGTCCCCACTTTCTTAAGAAATTCACCTACATCCACTGTATCCACTTTGCCACATTTGATCTTATGTATGGGTTTCACTACCTTTTCTCTTTTTACCAAACCACTTGCAAACACTCTGCATACCTCCCCAACCCAATCATCCTACATCTTCTACCCTATCATCAAACACATTCAACAGTCCTTCAAAGTACTAACTCCAATCTCTCTTCACCTCATCACTGCCTCTTATCAATTCCCCATTTGCCTCCTTCACCAATGTTCCTGTCTGTTCTCTTATTTTTCTCACATGCCTGATTTTTCAGCCCCTGCACCCTCTATTGTACATCCTTCAGTAACTTGCACTCCTCCCCTGTAAATACTTCCCATACACTTCTATCTCTGATGCCTGTTACCTTTGGGAACTCCCTCAAGGGGATGGCCAAGGCAAAAGTCTCCATAATTATTGAACTCTCTTTTCGATTTCACTAGCACCGCAACTTCGTCATCCCAACACTAAAAACCCTTTCCCACATCCATATGCCACACATTTCTCTCATACATGCCAGCACTGCTTCCCTAAATGCCTTCTGATGCTCATCTATTCCCCTTGCTTTGTTTACTCTCTCTCACCTGCAATTCTACAATCAATCTCTCCTAGTATTTCTTCATGCAAGTCTCTTTTTCAAGTTCACTTATTTTCACCACCCTATTATCACCCATATTACTTCCTCTTTTCTAAAAGCCTTCCTGAATCTTCACCCTTACCTTCATCAGATAATATCAGACATCTAAATAGCTATCCCTCTTAGCATTCATGTCCAAAAGTCTCTCTTGCACGCCTATCAATTAATAAGTAATCCAGTAATGCCCACTTACCATCCTTCCTACTCTCTGTATATGTATGTATATCCCTCTTTTTAAACCAGGCATTCCCAAAACTAGTCCATTTTCTGCACACAATTCCATAAGCACCATTTCTATTCACTTTAATGATTACACCATACCCCCAGTTATATCCTCAACTGCCATAATATCCACTTTTGCATTCAAATCACCCAAAACCAACATCCAGTCTCTTGCATCAAAACTGCTGACACACTCAATCAGCTGCTACCAAAACGTTTGCCTCTCTTCATATTCCTTCTTGTGTTCAGGTGCATTAGCACTAATAATCATCCACCTATCATTTTCGTATATACCCAGATTAGTCTTAGGCTTACTTCCTTACACTATTTCACACATTCCCATAATTATTCTTGCAGCACAAGTGCTACTCTTTTCACAGCTCTTGCCCTCACACTAACCCTTGACTTTATTGCAAAAACATTCCCAAACTATTCTTTCCCATTACCCTTGAGCTAGGTTTTTACTCAAAGCCAGAACATCCATGTTCCTTTCTTCAAACATAGTACCTATCTCTCCTTTCTTGAATGCATCCATTCACATTCAAGACACCCCAACCTATGCCTTCAAGGATGATGAGCACTCCTAGCTTGGCTCTTCTTTTCCAACTTTTAAAAGGTAAATACCAAAAAGGGGAGGGTTTCCAGATCCCTACTTCTGCCCCAATTAGTTGCCTTCAATGATGGAGGGAATACCGTGGTTAATTCCTTTTAATAATTCAGTGCTGTCTGCTGGCATCAAGAATTAAGAAAGATGGAAAGAATGAAGGCTGAATCATTAACAATACAGAGGGAAAAACATACATTGGAAATATGAGAAAGTCAAACATAAGGGTTAAGCAACAACTGTGAGAGTTTGTTTACCCTCAAAACTGAAAATATAATATATTCCTATAAGAGGTGACTATGGAAATGGATACAGGCAATGTGCCTGCAACTCTCCATGACAAAATGTTTAAATTCAATAAGCTAAGTGGAATGTCAGAAGAATAATCATAAATGTAAGATAATGAATAGTAGACATTTACAGGAAGCAATAAATAGATGAGTTATACTGCAGCATGTTAATGGAATGAAAAGAAGGTTGTATACTCGGGTATGTTAAGTGATATATATGGAAGTGCAAAGGAAGTTATGGGACTTTTATATGAAGAATGAATGAGTTGAAACAAAGTTGACTCCAAATGTCTAAACTAAATTTAGGTTATTCATTAACTATCCAAATGTGATGCACTGAAGTACAAGTAACCTGAATTGATTATGACTAGATCCCATCTGGTTACATGGCTTTTCAGGTTAAATTATTTTACTAACCAACAAGCAGGAAAAAACATATGGCATAAAACCCCAGAACCCATTCTGGGGATAACCCTAGTACCATCCCCTCCAGGGGCTCCTGTACTACTTTCAGTAGCAAGGAGAGGATGGACTTCTAGGAAGCAAGAAGTAGTTAAATAAGACTGTGCTCTTTCATCAACTACGATAATATAGCCTCACCAAAGGTGACTTCACTCAAAGTGTAACTTCAAGCTGCCAGAGTCCTATAACAACCAAATATTGTATGTCCTTGTTTACTTAATTCCTGTCCCCTTGATGCCCTTCTAGCAGCTATGGGGATCCCAAATCACTCAGGAAGCTAGCCATGTCCATCATGCAGGACCACGTAATAAACAGATACTTTCATGAAATGTTAAAAGGACACTTGTTTTAAAAAATTAAAGTGAATGCCATAACTGTGATGAAGTAGAGAAATTTATCCACTTTCATCATCGCAATAATGACAGTGACTTCAACCAGATCTTTTTAAAAAAATATTATCCTTGTAAAATCATGAGTATCAATAATATTCAGCATGTACACATCACATTTACTCATGTATGACATAAAAGAAAAACATGGGTTAAATCTAAGGTGCTAGCTGATGCATTTATATAATATTTTGATCCAAGTAAATATTCCACTTAGATATTTTTTATGTTTATAAATGTGATAATACATTTTCTATCAATGAAATATACACCTTCTGGATGATATTCTTGCATCATGGCACCCCTATAAAGAAACCAAAGGTAGTGTTGATATCTAACAAGTACTTAAAAAAAAATCAAATGGCCTATTGGCAAGATTACTGCCACCCTGCAACAAAGAATAAGGTAGGGAAATCAAAAAATACTATGGCTCAGTCACATTCACTAAATGCTACAAACAGGCACTGACATCCTGTTATCTACTTTTTGTAAGATTTCCAGTTTCTGCATAATGGTAAGCACAAGGTGCTTCCTCTTTACAGCACTACATCCAACAACTGCACTGGTACACATTTTTGATGTAATGAGGAGCAAATCTATGAAGATGTCATACAAACATGTGAGAAAAGAACGGAGCTTTATCATCACTGGTATACTTTTTTGGTGCCATGATATGGGGAGAATTTATGAAAATAGTGTGAAAGCAACTGACAAAAGAATGGAGCTTTAGTACTGCATGTGCAGGCAGCAAAAACAAAGGCATATGCTTTGGGAGGCATTGTAAACAAAGCTGCTAACTCAGTCAACTAATGATCTATATTTAAGGCAGTCTTGAGTATACCAACTAATGGAATTTTGGGGTTTCTGGTTTCAAGAAGCTCAGCTTTTCCAGCCTCAATCTGTATGTGGAAAAACATCCATGAGAGTAATATGTGATTAAAATAGAATGTTTTAGGTTCAGCAATGGAAAGAGACAAGTGAATAGGAGTGTGAATTTAATTGGAGAAAACCTTGAATAAGTGGGAAGTTTTATGTGCTTGTGACTGGACAAACTGTAATACATAAGGATGGATGAATGCTTACAATAGAGGAAAGCATTTTTGCAAAATCATAAGCATATATCTAACAAGGGATGTGAGGTGGTAATCCTCGGTGTGGGCACTTGTTATAAGAAACTGAAGGCCAAAAGAATGAATATACAGAGGAAGACCACACTGGAGAATCTTTTGCCATGGCCATCCCCTCGAGGAGTTCCAAAAGGAAACAAGCATCAGAGATACAGACAGAAAGATAATAATAAATCCAGTGCTTTTATAATGGGAAATGGTAAGATGAACGAGCAGTCTGCATCAAATGCTGAAGTGCATATGGGCTTTATGATGTTAACATAAAAATTTCAAAATTTTTGGGATGGAGCTTTTTTGAGGGACGAGTAAAATACTAAGTGACAGCCAAGTAAACTTGATTCAAGGTGGAAAAGAAAGGAAGCTACTACAATGTAGTTATAGTGCAGAACTGCCGTTGCATTCAGTGATTCAGAGGGGAAAGGTGTAAAACTGCAGTTCATTTTGATTTCTGTAGCAGAAGGATGTTAATGTAAACATGTGTAAAGTTCAAACAGAAAAAAT
>JAUUDY010341409.1:0-11611 GCA_032361765.1 Panulirus inflatus
GACTGGTGATGAGGTGCTGAAGAGATGAGGTGACTGGTGACGAGGTGTTGGCGAGGGGAGGTGACGTAGAAGCTGATGGGTTGCTCCGCAGGGAGCGAGGCCTGATTGAGAGAGATAAGGTGACAGCAACGCCTCAGTAGAGACGACTTCATCTACTCCATCTTGCTCTCGTCACAGCTTTCTGTAGTCAGGCGAGGTTACTGATATTTGCACTCATCACTGCATAGACAAAGGATCACTGAATATGGTACTGTACCTGTTCACTGTCATTATTGGTGGAAATCAGGAGCAAAAACTCTAGCTTGAAACTACATAAAAGAAAAAAAAAACGCGTGAATACAAAAGGAGCAAAGGCTTTAATTCGTGACACGGTACAAAGATATGCAACAAGGAATAGCTCAACTCGCACCTCTCCTGCATTCTTACACCAGAAGTGGTCGGTTAAGTGGTGGCAGTTCGCATAATTGAACTAGAGAACTTTTGCAGAATATACAGATTTTGTCTCCATTTTTGTTACAAATAAAGTGTCCGTGATGATGAAAAGCCAACTGAAAACCAAATTACCTGGCAACTGATCATTTGCTCTGTCTTAAGCAGTCTGGTATCCCTGGAGCAAGTCTACCTCTAAGCTGCGACGAATGATTCCTTCGCCAGACGAAGTTCAGGGACGTCGCCTCACTTGCTGGTGTTGGCGCCTCTGACATAACTGGGCACACATGACACTGCTGAACAAAGCCTTCTTTGGATACACTGAAACCTGATAACGCTTATCAAAAACTATTTACAGATCTTTAAATGTCCAGCGAAGGTTAATGGATATACCTTCAGTCAATATGCCATCAAAGCTGACGTCCTGGGTATCGTGGCTGGACCACCAGAATATTTTTCGAACATGTACTTCTTGTAATCCTAGATGCGTGGAATGCAGATGAATGCTTTCTAAACTTTACTTGAAACGAAGATGGCAGCCCTAACTTATTTCTTATAAGTAAGCCATTTTCCCTGTTTATTTGTGTCGAAGAAAACAGACTGGACACCAACTCTTTTAACAAGAGAAAAACAAGAGAATAAAAGATAAACACATAACTGCAGATTATCTCCCATGGACAAGGACTGTATGAAGCCAACCTTCCCACTATCAAATCCTGAGGTAAGTTGCTGCCTACCAATCACCCATCAACATCCTAAGCACTCACTTCGACGAGAGGCTCTCGGGCAGCCATCGCCTCAGACACGTGGAGGTCAAGTGTGTCTGAGAACTTGCCTGTCTGCGTCTGGCTGCGCAACACCTGAACGCCGAGGGTTGCACTGCTGCATGTGACTCATACTCACCCATTATGCGGTGTTTACCTTTGATCTGGTCATCTTTCCTTAGTTATTCTTATGATCAATAAGAATGTAATTCTCAAGTTAGAAGTTGTATATAGAGCAAGAAGTCGTTGTTATGCTCAACGTCGCAGCCTCGGCCTTGAGCGAGTAATGGTTTCTTCTACAGAGGGCCAAACTTCGTTCAACGATCATGTTTACGTGAAGCACAGGTGGCATAACTTTGCTCCTGTAGCAGTTTTATGAGCAGATGAATATTTGGGGAAACTGATAGTGGTGGAGTCTGACACAGCAAGCGTAGCATACATGTGTATACAACAGTCTCCGCCGAATCTTGCCAAATTTATTATTTTGATCTCTTTTTCATCATCATCATTATCATCATGGTGATTCACTCTCTGAAAGTCTGAATTACCTGTGGATATCCAGTTAATCTCGCCAACTTTGTCAAGGAATATGCACTATTGTTTTTATTTCTGACAGATTAGATCAGACCACAGACCCTTCGGACACGAGAGACCTCGACATTTACTATTGGGTGAGCCAGAGTCTGCCAGTGTCCTGACTGATTAGCACAATATAATCGTCGCATGTCATACTTCATCAATGTAGCTCTGGCATCCAGCGGCATGTGTAGTGCATGATGTTTATGGCTTTATGTGGTTACGCCGACTCTGCAACTGTGACTTGATCATGATCTGAATCGCAATGCCAAGTTTCTGGATTAATCCAAAAACAACGCACCTACGGATGAATGGCCAGGCCGCTGGAGCCTGAGGGAATATTCACAGGTCGCACATTCATACCAGCACATTCATTCATGCTGGAGCCACTGTTTCTGATACGGTAATAACTACCTTATGATATGAAATCTACATTACGGGCAGACCTCCGCCTCTAGCGTGTCCTTTGTAGGTAGTCACCTCCCAGCTGGTAATACCTTTTTATGTTCAGAGCTTCCCAGGGCAACTATGTTTTGTTCCTAGTTCAACCATCTGGATGGGATCTACATTGTTTTTCTTTTCACAGGAAGTGGAATTGTACGTCCTGGGGCTTGAGGTGCTGATCAACATTGTTTTTATATTCCAGGAAGGGCCGCCGGGCGGGATGGCTAATATTACGTTTCCTGGACGTAGTAATTGCCTGTGATAAAGTGAGGTGTTCTCAACAAAGATGGAGAAGAGGCACATTTGCCTCCAGTTCAAATCATGCCATCGCAGTGCATGTTATAGTCTCGGCTCACACTTACAAATATACTTTTCAATTCAAAACTTTTGAAAGTTTATAACTTGTCGATGTATATAACTAAAGCAAACTACGGTGTAGACATTCCAGTAATATTGTTAAGATAACGACTTTCGTTTTCTCAAAATTAATCCAGAAGTGTAAGATTATTCCGTGGATTATTTTGTGATTGAGATTTATGTCAAATTATTAGTTGGAATCAAAAAGTGTTTCACGTGAATATCCAAAACTCGTGAAACAGTGGGAGATCCAAGTTCTCACAGGATAACTCTCATAACAGTCTTGTGGATTAAGATTCTACCAGGGGCCAGTGAACACTGAGGATCGGGAGAGGCTTAGCCCGACCCTACAAGAATACACCACACTGGGCATGATTACTGCTGCT
Source organism: Panulirus inflatus (assembly GCA_032361765.1). Lineage (NCBI taxonomy): Eukaryota > Metazoa > Arthropoda > Malacostraca > Decapoda > Palinuridae > Panulirus > Panulirus inflatus. The sequence continues at coordinate 2,957 of JAUUDY010341409.1, forward strand.
TCAGACACCAGCACACGGAGAATGTTTACGGTACTAGTATTAGGATCTCATGACAAAATATCGCTGATCATTAGAGCAGAAAATTTTGGGCTTTGCATACGTCTTGTAAATTAAGATAAATTGGTCTACTGGATTCAAGATTGAAATGGTTATCAAGCTTGAGAGTAAAGTATTAGCAAATAATGAAGAGTCAAATCTTCCATCAAAGGTATCAACTCTAGCAAGCTTTCAATGAGAAAAATATATATTCAATTTATCCATCTTTTGCTGCTGTGTCTGCCAAGATCTAAACTTATTTAATGATCCACTGGGCGTCTGTACTTCGTAAAGCAACACTGCTTATGACTGAACAAGACACAACCTTCAAAAGCACCATCTGTTCATCATTCTCAGCATAGCTGTACTCACACTAGTCATCACAAAAGATGGACATGTTTGAATTCTTCACCCACCTTCCGTCCTCTGTAAGGCTAGGGCAAGGCGTGCCTGGGATGCTATGAGCGTGGATGGCCTTCAACTGTGCAAATCTCGCAGAGCAACTTAATTAGGTTGTCCTGATTAAGATGCTGAATCATATGAATGTGATGGTACTCGGGTCTGTACTTCCTCAAAGCAGAGAGGATTCCAGTTTCATTGCCAATCCAATTTGTTAGGGATCTTTTCTCGTACTTGATCACCCTTTCCTGCATTATCGACGTAGCGCCAGGGGACACACGAAGAATGGTCGCTGCCACTCACATGCATTCTCTAGCATTAACGTGTAATGCACCGAAACCACAGCTCCCAATCCACGACCAGGCCCCACAGACTTTTCTATGGTTTACCCTGGATGCTTCACGTACCCTAGTTCAGTCTATTGACAGCAAATCGACCTCAGTATACCACATCATTTTACTTCCCTCTATCCTGTGTAAATCTACCCTCCTCCGCAGAGCCTTATCTATAGTCCAAGTATTGCCGTTTAGTATTTCCGGGATTACTATATCTTCAAACATACTCATATCTACCTTCCTAGATAATGATTACTTTTTCAACACATTCTTCAGTGCCCCTAGAACCTTCGCTCCCTCACCCACCCCATGACTCACTTCCGCTTCCATAGTTCCATTCGCTACCATGTCCAATCCTAGGTATCTAAAACACTTCGCTTCCTCCAAGTTTTTTTCTGCTTAAACTCACAACCCAACTAACTTGTCTCTCAACCCTGATAAACTTTATAAATCTTGCTTTTATTCACATTTACTTTCAACTTTCTCCTTTCAAACACTTTTCCAAACTCAAGCACTCAATAGAGATCATCTCCTACTGGTGCGATTTCGTCGGATGAGGTGATGTGGACCAAAGTCGGTACCAGTGGGCCTTGCAAGTCGAACACATACATTCTGCAGGTGGGGGACAATAAAATTTCAGAACCACGTGATCTTCCTGGAAGAACAAAGTGCTTTTGGTGACTGGAAAGACATGGCTGACGAAAACCCGTTTTCCCAATTTCATTTTTGTGTTATTGTACAACAACAACAGCAACAAAAACTACTACTACCACTACTATCATTAGTACTAAGAAGTCTGGTAATCCAGTATCCTGTCTTGATCCCTCCTCCTCGCCATGTATTCCTGGCAGATGCGGCAGAAGTGAACCTGGGTCTCTGAGGCATTGCCACTCCGGGTGTTGAGAATCACCTGACTCGCGCAGATGCGGGAAGGGTTAGTCGGGTCAGAGGTCAAGGGGCGTCTACAGGATGGCGACGCCCTCGTTCCAGTTGGTGGGGCTCTGATGGATTAAAATTAGAGGCTTTTAGAAGGACTCTTATATATCGTTGAAGCGCGGATGTTCAAGGCAGCCACTCAGGACGACCATTGAAATCAAGATCTGTAAAGGAGTTGAAGTGACCCGAATTAGGTATAAAGTGGGATTTATGGTGTGAAGTTGGTGCTGCTGCGCCTGGCATAGTGTAGCCTGGCGTACCTTACTTACCGTCTTCTGCGCTGGGTGTAGCATATAGCCTGGTGTACCCTGCGTACCGTCTCCTACGGTAGGTGTAGCGTAGCATGGTGTACCATGCTTATGGTTTCTTGCTTATAAATGCATTATCATTCTCACTTTCTTAAATTTTGTTTATCAATACATCGTTGTTTTTAACGTCCAAACTAATTTTGATAATCGTTTCTTAGAACTATAAGTTCTACAGACATCTAGATCTATGTATACCTAAGTTAGGATCAACTGAGAAACGTATGAAAATATCTCTGGGAAAATAACTACGAAAACACTTAATTTCTTGAACACTGCCTTCACAGTGAGACCGTATGGACATATTCTGGATGTCACTAGCAATTATAAGAGTAAGTGCTACAGCCGCCGTCATTCGTCCATATTGGTAGTAAAGGAGACCCATAGCGTTCATAACTCTTCTGTTAATCTCAGCTAGATCCACCAACACAACACAGGGGAAGGGATGAGGTTAACAAGAGCTGGGGAGTGGAAGATGGGTGTGTAGTGCCCCCCAGCATCAGCAGCTCCGTGTGCGAGACAGCTACCGTGTTGCTGGAGTCATCGGGAAGCCAGGTGGCAAGGTAACCTCCATGAGAGCAGATTACACGGTTTACTGTCGCCTTGGGTACAGAAGGTATGACCAGGGCAGCTGGGGACAAACCAACCAAGAGGCCAGCGTCGCCTCGACCTCGCAGGTGTGATGCCACTCAGGTAAACCGGTTTGCTGGAACGAATTGGAATGGCTGGCATTCTAAGGCAGAGATTCAGCACTGAGAAAATATATAAATTACGAAATCAATGAAACCGCTATTGATAATCATAAAATTCAAGTGTCTCGTGGAAACTGTTAATGGAACAGTGAGAAACATGAGAATAAACCAGTTAGCTTGACCCTGACGACCCTGGTGCGAGCATTGGCTCCGCACCTTGCTTGCTCCCTTTCCAGATACGTGCGGTTGCAATATTATGTTTGCATCGGGCAGGTCCATCTTTATTAAGGGTATAATCATCTAATTTCAAAAGTGCTAACCACAATTCAAGTTTGAACATGAACTAATGGTTAAGATAATACAGAGATAAAAGGGACGACTGGAGACATCAACTACCAGACAAGGATCGACTGAAACACAGATGGAGGTCACAAGGGTCAGGCTATGTGGGCGGCGCAGGTGGCCCCACGCCCAGGACCTCCCCGGCCAGCAAGGAGAGGGCGAGGACGAGGGAGAGGGGCAGTGGGGGGTGGGCGGTGTTAGAGAGAACTCAGGTGGAGGAGATTACCAGGGGAAGGTGAGGGACTGTGTAAGGTGGGAGGAGGTTATTGGGAGGTGAAGGAGTTGTGTAAGGTGAAGGGGATTACTTGGGGGAAGAGACGCCTGTGTAAGGATGTTACTGGGGAAGGTGAGGGGCTGTGCAAGATGGGAGGTGCAGGTTCTGAGAAAGAAGAAGATAGGGTGTTGCTGGAAACAGGTGGAGGGGTCAAGTTCTGTTTTCTTCGGTCATTGGAAGGATCGCTGTGGCGAGACTGCCGATGTGGGACATTGAATGAATAGTATCATGATAAAGTGATGACTTTATCTGCCGTAGCTAAGAAGAGAGTGAGTGATGAGCAGTAAAGAAGGTAAGGTGAGGGTTTAGAAAGATCCCACTACCATGTACAGTAAGGATAAGAAGATCGACAGTGAGTAGGCGACTTCTACACAAACTTTACCAGCAGAAGTTTCATTCCAGAATGAGTAATCAGTAAGATGAACTAATTTGCATATTGTAGCCCTTACAAGAATTCTGCTAACCGGAAGTGATGGGACCTTACCTCATGAGTATGGAGGCGGCTACCATGTGGGAGCTGTTTCATCAGTGTACTCGTAGGTGTTAGGATCTTAGGCAAAGCAGACGCCGGATCTCCATGAGTTAGTGGTTATACTTTACACTCTTACAGTCATGAGAATGGTGGTCCTTCCTCATAAGGAAGTGCTGAGTCCTCATCATTTGATCAGTGAGAGTTCCTCGCCATGCAGTATAGATTTCATCGTCATAATTGACGAAACACTGAATACCAATGGTCTTATGAACTACCTTTTCTTATCGTGAAACAGATAACTGACCATCATAATACAATGAAGATAAGGTCACTGTAATTAACAGAATATTATGATCTTATAATTGAGGATATACTTGGCTCCTGTAATCTGAAAATTAATGAAACTTTAATACTTGTGATGAAGGCAATATTAGGAATGCAGAGGGTATTAATGAAGGAACTCTCGATTCCAGGAGAACATAATGATGCCTTGAAGCTTCAGATCCTGGTCGCGGCAGTCAACCCAGCTGTTCATCCTCCTTTAGGACTGATCGATAAGTTGGGCACTTGTTGTTATGAAGTAGGAATAATGGTAAAAAAAAAGTGACACCTGATAAGGCCATCCTTTTATAAGGATGAATGTCATACTTTCCATCTTTCCAATGAAAGTTACTGTTTATACCATTTGTACGACTATGAATGATTGTATGGCTAATATATTTACTTCCGTTTCATAAGAATTCTAGGTTGTTTAAGAGTGCGTTTTTATTGTATGATTTACAACATTGAGTAAAATTATTTCAAATCAGAGATTCTATAAAAATGGTTAAAATTGTTATAGAAAACTCATTTTTTCCACGACTTTATTTGCTACTACACTAAAAGAACGATGCAATGATGTAGTTCTATTGTGTGGAAACTGCTACGAACTCTAAATGCATCAGTGAAATGTTAAAACGGGTCGTTTGTCTCATTTCTACTAATCAAAGGACAAGGGAGGGTTGGCCGCCGCACCTCCGGTTGCAAGAGGGCAAGAGAGGGTTACCTGCCCCATTATGCTAGTGAGAAGGGCATAAGCTGACCATCCTAAGGGTCAGGGGTCACCAGCAAACACCCATGATAATAGTCACTGTGAGTGGTCCTCTCCATGACCCGCTAGGGGCGGGGAGCCAGCCGGGTGGTGAGTCTGCACCATACCAGGCAGAGTATAGTGCAGTACTCGCTGGGTGCTGAGCCTGCACCATCCCCTGCCTGGCATGGTGCAGTACTCGCCAGGCTGTAAGGCTGCACCATCCCCTGCCTGGTATGGTGCAGTTCTCATGAGGTGGTGAGGCTGGCCGGGGTAGAGGTCCTTGCCTGGTATGGTGCAGGACTTGCCTACAGATAAGCTTATCTAAGAAGATGATTTTAAGAGGGAAGATATCTTAAAAGAGTTATTAGAAAGAACTTAATGTTTCAAACATTTCGTGGAGCCATGGAGTATTTCACTTTACGATGTTAAGCAAAAGTATCATAGAAGTTGAGAGCATAGATTCGTCTTAATTTTCTTTACGTCATTTAAGGATGACTGATAAAACAAGGTATTTGTTACTGTGCCAGCAGCCTTAGAAATAAGCTTCAGTCAGCTAACTATTGTCAGAGCGATCTGCAATTTGACTTATCTGGCAAAATAGCTGTTCATACACAGATGCCAGCTGGCGACATCCTAGACATAGAAGAAAAACAGCCGACTGTATATACTTGTATGTAACTAATACATAACACGATGTTTACAATTTCACACATATTCAGAAATGGAAAATATACTGGGACACAGTTGAGGTACACATTTGTGGTACACATTTGTGGTACAAAATGAATTTCACCGGTAAAAGGCTGTTAAGAAAGTCCAGGACTCAATGTGTATTACGTCACAATGGTTTATCATACCATGTTATTGCTGATTACAACCATGAGATCAGGACAATGGGTCTGTAATTCCCGCCTCTAGGGCACAGTGTGACACCTCTGCCTTCAATGAGGACCTTCCTGCTTATGTCAGAGTCAGTGGGACGGGGACGGAGGACCTCCTTGACTTCCCCAAGGCGATACCTATTATTTATAATGTTGTTTTTCTGGATCTGAAGGTGAGTCAGCAACCTTCACTTTCAAGGCTGGTGATATTTTCGTGACAGCATTAGATATCAAAAGGCGGTCTTTCATACTCCTTCTCAACTTTCTTTCTTATATTCACCCCATATTTTGTCTTCCGGCACATTTCAATACTTTTCTTACCCAGATTCATTTTTTTCATATTCATGTACTCTACCTCTTAACTCTACATTTGAAGGCAATGTTCACCTCTCCAGCCAGCTATTCTCGCCTTTTCTATTGTTAACTTGTCCACCTGAAAATGAGGCTAATCCCTTGTTGGGAGAGTTACACTGGCTGATGGCTGGGTTCTCTGTGACCCGGACATCTCCTGTGGAATGAGCTCAGCTGCTTGAGAAGGAAATCATTGGAGGTCCTCGAACCTATACTCAGAAATAGATCCTGTACCACTCATCCATTAAAGTGGCGTCGCATCAAAGCCCAAGATCCGCCTTGGAACATTAAACGCTGGTTTCGTATTTAGTTTATCACCGCTGGAATAACAGGGTCGGTCTCATGAGCCTCTCCTGGCTACTGCAGACAATAATTGATATACAAGCGAATCATTCGTCCACCAGCGGTTTCCCCTGCGAAATGTGCCGCTGGGGTTGTAGGTTATCTGTTATTTTTCACAAGAAGTCTCAGTAACAAGCACTCCACTGTACCTTCACTACGATAATTCTACCACTCCAACATGACAACCACCTTATAATCCCATGAAATACCAAACTTCCAGTTCTCTCCAACAACCACACTACCATTCCTCTGCTGTAACTACTCTGCTAACGAGACACATTAAAGCATTAAGACTACTCTACTAGTCGCTCCAAAGAGACTCTACCCAACTGAAATGAAACTTTTAACTTGTTCCGTACTAGACCGATTTTTCATATACACGGCAGACTGTACAACAGCTCTACATAACAGACTATGTGCTAGACCCTCGCCACATACTCTGTGCCGACGCTACATTTTGGAAGACTCGACCGCAGCAGCAAACCGCATCAGTCGCACCTCTAGGCAGGGCAAGGGTCAGGGTAGTGGGCCGCTGGAGTGTAGGAGTCAGTAGCCGAGCACGAGGGGCAGGTTCAAGAGGTGAGTGACGAATCTGCTGTTATAGGGGTGATGCTGACCCTTCGTAATGGATAGTCCGACTTAAGAGATAACACCTTAAAAATTTAAATTTCCACAAGAGTTCATTGCGGGTTGGCCTTGACGAATGCTGGCCATCCTTCATCTCCCAGCGATGTGTATTAGCGGCGTGAATGATTGTGATCTATTCGTCTGTATATGACCATTTATAGTGGAAGGGCGTAACGAACTCCCAGGGACAGTAAATCATGAGGGCTTCCTCGGATAAGCTGCCATCCTAAGTTGTTTTTGTTGGGGTCTCTATAGGAAGAGCCAGATCTGATGACCTGCCAGGTTAATGAGTGAACCTGTTAGACAGTGTTCTCGCTCATTTCAAAAGCAGAAAGCATGTAATTGCTGACGATAGGTTGCTCTCTTGCATGCGCCATTGTGTGGGTTGCCGAACATAGTGTAACCACTTGCCTACGGTAGTTCGACAGCTCCACGTTCTTTGGTCGTACGTAGCCCTAATGTATTACATTAATAAATACTTTATAAAGATCGGGTAGGCAGCGCTTTCCTCTACTGTTGTCTATAATTATAAACTCCATCTCAATCACTCGCTCACTAATGATCCTGCAATAGATTTTTATCACAAGTCTCGGACAAGTAACGAAGAGGTCGAGATAGATCATCATTGTGTTAAACCTTGGTTGACATAGAGGTGAAACTCATATTGATATTGTATCAACTCTCGGACCATGATTGAGCGGTAAGTGGTGTCTGTAAAGACGCAACACGCAGGGGCCAAGATGCCTCAAGGTTAGCTGCTTAGACCCTGGCGAACCATGTAAAAACTGGGAGTAAGCAGTAATTTCATGTGTTTCGTCAGGGGATGTTGATTGCTGCCACTTCTTTCTCCCTCGTCCTCAGACAGGTAAAGGATCATTGGGCTCAGCTTCAAGGTTACTCAGCCTCAGCTGGGATATGATTCACTGAGGAAATTTAACTTTTTTCCTTCCACGAACTTCCTTAATATGTTCTCATGAAGCTGTTATTAGAATAATATCTTAAGTTATCATGACACGTCCGTGGGATAACATCTTTATATGCAGAATGCTGGCAACTGGACGTAGATTACAGCAGGTGAATTGAAACATGAAATTTTTTGATAGTCTAGAATTTCTTCTAGGAAAACACTGTAGACACTGTAAGGCAATTTGAAAAAATGAAATGATTATGAATATACGTTTTTACCCATGAAATCATCAGAATTTGACGAGTAAACTTTCAGTGATGCTAGAAACCGTCCAGGGCCCATAAGATGATCGCACTAAGTCAGTTTTTGTCCGATATAAACAGTGAGGAATTACAATGGTTTGAAGCGGCACTAAGCAGGCTAAGCGGTAAGGAGAGTGACTAAGCTGTAGCAATGAGAAATTAGAGCGAGCATCAGCAGTGAGCAGAGGAACTATCCGTCAAAGCAAGAAGAGAGAACCGACTGTAGCAATTTAGAGAACGACCCGACGGTGATATTGAATATAGCGGACGATCTGCAGAGAACAGAAGGAACATGTAAAGATAGTGATCAAGACGAAGAGCAGCGGGGAACAGAGAAGAGTAATAGTAAATCATCCGTCGTCGCAATGGCGACTCTCTCTCT
>JAUUDY010341520.1:0-11609 GCA_032361765.1 Panulirus inflatus
GACTGCATACTTGCCCCTCTTTCCAAAACTCGAGCATTTACCTCCCTGACAACCCCATCCATAAACAAATTAAACAAATTAAACAACCACTTTTACAATTTTTTCCTTTATACAGTAAGAAAATGAATGCCTTTGTCCAATCACCAGACAGATGACTTTTTCATGCTTCCATACATACTTTCCATATCCACTCTACAGCAGTTTCACCTACACTCTTCATCATTTCATGTACCTCTGTTTATGCCCCCATTTTTTTCCATTTACTAAAAGCTACATTGCTCTTCTTACTTTCTCCTTTGTAATATCTCCCTCTCCCATATACCATTTCTCTCTAGTTTCATCTCTATTCCAACTGTACCAATAGTCACTTCTTTTTCACTGTAATTTCTATTCATTTGAATTCTGATTAATTTTTCTTCCAAGATCCTCATTTGCTTTCCATTTATTGGTATACACCATCCTTTTCTTTAGGCTACAGTCTCTGTTCTCAATTCCTCTTTATTTTCAGGCAAAATAAAATCTTCAATCCATCATGATGCATCTCTTGCTAAACTGTAAACATGATGTATTGCAAACTTCCCCAGCAGTTTCCAGTACGAGTTTAAAACTATCTCTAAATTTCCTTCACCTTACCCTAAGCAGTTTTGGATCTTCTAAGCTTTTCATGTAACTCATCCTGGGGGGCACATTTCAGGCTTAAAGTCTTCAACATTCCCACCCTTATTTCTATTTTCTAATTCTTAGTTCTTGTTGTATACTATCTACACCAAAGTATCAACCTACATATTACCAGCATATGGTCTTATAAACCCCTTTCAACACACTTCAAGATTGCACATCAAGCACATTGCCAATTTATTCCTTCTTAACAGGAATCACACTCATGTCTACCCTGTGTCTGAATTACGTGTATTTATGAACATTCTTAAGTTTGAACAAAGTATTTGCAACACTCATGCCTAATGATACAAACAGTCCATGTATTCTTTCCTAATTGTCATTTTTATCCAGAACCCAACATCCAGCTATCACTCCCTCCTCCAATCTGTCCCAAACTCAACCATTCAAGGCAGTCACTCATCACCAGCATTTTTTTCCCCTGGATCTATATCCTCTTTTTTTTTTTTTCAAGTTCACTCTATCAATACATAAGACACAGGCAACCGTTAGTCATTTTTAATTCCTCACATTTGAGCTTTGCCACTATTAAACTTTGGATGAAAAATCTTTTGCAACCATTCATCCTTCATTAGCAGTGCTATACCTTCTCTTCTATAACCATCTGTATCATCTTGCAGGCTCAACTTCACACCTTTCACTCCATCCCACTTAAAAGTCCAAGTACCTCTTCATCTTCTCCAGCACAAACTTAGCATGTCTGTTTCCCTTTTTAAAAGTGTCAACCCAACGGCTTTTGATCTTTTACATTCAGCACTTATTTACATCTATCATTTATTCCTCACATTCCATCCACCCATACAAGTGGGACTGGCCCTTCCTATATGTTCTATATGCTCAGAGCATAGGGCTCCGACCACTAAGGGGACCTCCAAGTCTCAACTGTTATACGGCAGCCTTCAGAAAGCAGGAAATGCTGTTCCAGACACCATAAAGTTTCAAATTTTTCTGAGGCATGCCTGTGGATTCTACCTACAGCTCATGATTTAGGGGAGAGTTTGAAGGGTGGAGGAGCTCCCAAAAGAAACTCAGCCTAGGCCCTCCAAAAGGTTATGGCAGGCCCTGCATATGAGCCTTGTTGAAATAGGCTGCAGGTACACCCTTTTCATCTAAGCCACATGCACCTTTTGTGGGGACTACTCAAAAGCTAGCAAAAGATCAGAGACACCCAACTCCCAGTAGTAGATTTTACTATCTTGCTATCCAAGTGTCTGCGAGCTAGATACTAAATTATACTTGCTTAGCTGATTGCACCTGAAGGAGAAGCCTTATGCCTGCTTGAAATGATGATACTGTAAAATCATACTATAATATGAATACATAGAAATGGAACACTGACAGATAGCAAAAAATGGAAGGAAGGGAACATTGACAGGTAGAAAAATGGAAGGAAGCCCCATCTATATGAATATGCAGAAAATTTTGAAAAATAAATTATCAAGTGTGGGGGAAAACCAACATGGAGTAGCAGCAAAAAATCAAAGTATTACCTAGTTTACTACTTACAAGCAAACGTATTCTCTGTGCATATAAGAGATGAAACTTTACAACAACTGATCTTTAGCTTGAAGGCCAAACTTCTTGTGGCAACAGTACATTTTGTCTGTAACTGTGAATGTTCTATATTACAAAGATTTATTTTATCTCTTTACCTGTCTGTGTCACTCCCTCTTCTCTTTCTTAGTCTGTGTACATACAAAATCCATCTAAAACATTTGGTCATATTCCACAAGCATTACTAAAGGTTTTGCCAGAGTAATCAGAAAGAGAAAGCTGTATCTCCTGATTTTCCTAACAAGAATATAGTATGTTTACTGCAGTCTCCACAGAGTAACTCATAACTTACTGCACACTGTATAGATCATACAATGATTATCTTGTGAAATTTTGAATTTAGTACTATAGAGATAAGACATGAAAAGAGAGCTCTGCTAACAAACATCTAGACTTTTTTGCAGTGGCCACCCCCTTGAGGGAGTTTCCGAAAGGAATGGGCATCAGAGATATAGATAGAATATTTAGACAAAATGAGATTTTTTTATAAGATTCTGGGTATTGCACATCATAACATAATCTATCTCCCATGATCATAATCAATTATGTTTCAGAAAAATATAAGAACATTAGCAATAAGCTAGTAATTTGGGTTACCGTATAAATACACATCAGTAATGAGCGAATAATTATATGGTTACCATAAGAATACACTATCACATAACTACCATGGAATCTTTCACTAATTCAAAATATACTGTTATTGTAATCAGAAGACAATACTGAAGAAAGGTACCTATTTTGTTGCAACATATCTTTAGGATGATTAAATGCATTAAATGCAATTTGATATTTGTGTATGGCTTTCATTATGCTTGATAATCTGAACATCTGATTTCACATGTCAGTATTTCTCACCTTCAGACGGAGCTCTGGGATGTGTGAGTGCATATGTAAAGTTACACTAGCCAGTTGGTCATAAGTTTATCATACAATACTAGTAAAGCAACCAGTAATATTTTGTTTAAATTTTATTTCTTTGTTTGGTAATATGAAAAGTTTTATTATTGTGGGCACTAAGTGTATAAGCTGGTTTTTGAAGGTATGATGCATGTCTGTATGTTATGCTTATGTGGGTTCAATGTCAGATGATCATAAATTGCTGGGGATGCTTGTTCAACCAATTGACGTTTTCATTTTCTCATTGGAATGATCCAAATCACAGCTCTTGTCGTTTTTATTATTATTACAATTGTTGTTTTCTAGTGTCCCTGCTTGACATTACTTTTAGGAAAGATTATCTCATAACCCTATGTCACTAGTAGGGGAGGTGAAGACTGACCCCTATGATTCTCATGCACTATTATAGCTACAAGACACCAAGAGAACCAAGTTTGAGGGTATCTTCCTAGAGTGAATCCTTGCAATCCCTCATGGGACAACCCTTTTTGAAATCTTTTCCACAGTACAAAGAATCCAAATTTTTGCTAGTGCACTGATCAACTCTTTCATAAGTCAAGATCATATTACACTGTGTCACCGTTGAGAATGGTAAAGACAGATCCCAAGGCGTAAGATCTCCATGTCCCTACCAGTGCAATTAAATTATACACATGAGGAACTGGATATCCACCCAGAAGGATTCCTTGTAATACCTAAAGGGAATTTTCCTTACAGGGCTTTGTCTGTACGTGACAGAAGGATATCTAGCTTGTGCTGTTGACAATGTGTGACAGATCCTTGGGTACACTGTCTTGGGACGACTTTTCAATGGAGTTCTGATTTTCTAAAGTACACAGAACTTTAACACACATTGTTAGCCAAGTGTTTCAGACATGTGGATATGATGCCTTAAAAGGAATTTGTTACAGAGTTTAAGTTGCTTTCAAACATAGAAACCTACATTGAATTGTTGGCAACATGTAAGATTAGTTTAGCTGTCTTACGTCAGATTTTCAACAGAGTTTTGACTATCCGTTGAAAGCAGAACATTAGTTCTTTTTATTGGTCATGTAAATATCCTGTGGTAAATCAAAAAAAGGAGCTTCTTTTTTGTCTGAAACTCAAAAGGAGTTAGGGTTTATCTTGCATATCTGGCTGAAGCAAATTTTTAGCTTTCATTTGGTCTGGGCTGCAATGCAAAATGAGCCTTGGTCAAAATCTGAGGAATCTAATTGGGATCCTTGTTTTTTAAAAAGGCAGAGGGGTCATAAATTTCAAAGTTCTGTTAGGACCTAAATGGAATCTTGCTTTGTTCTTCGTTTGAGGCTAACAGAAACAAGACCCTTTTTCCCTCTTGGGTATTCTTGGGGTAATGAGTTGAATGGGATCTTGTCCAACATTAATTACTGGAATTTATAATCCATTCTTACCTGACTTAGTGACTATCATTACAATGGTTTTGGAAATTCTCTACCCCTACTACTCATCCCAAGACAGAATCAATGTGTTTTTCCTTAAATCAATTACAGTGTTTGAGTCTATGGCCAACAGGACAAAGAAGTCATTATGTCCAGGCAGTTGGCAGTCATCAAGTATGATGTCTAAGTGATGCATCTTCTTAAAGTTTTCCTTTCAATGAGGGCAGCTCTCAAGAGGTTTGCTCATATTTGGAAAAAAAAAAATTCTCTCTTCATGGACAAACAAGTCGATGCAGTTCCTTGGTTTCAGGGGTCTAGGTGTTTCTTTGTGTTAGACACTTAATTGTTGTCTAAGCCTCTCCATCTTTTCCAGTCATTGTTTAACTCTTGGGTTGTCTCTCCCAACATTCCAAAGAGAAAATGGGGCCCTTTCTATTCTATTGAGTTGCTACTTATCAACTAGGTGGTGTCAACAATGGTATCATCAATGACTTCTAATCTATTAGAATGGGTTCAATAAATGGAATGGGCAGATGGCATGCATATTGCTCCTTGTTCCTCATGTTGAAAGAGGAATGGAAGCCAACTTGAACAGGGGTAAACGATCACACTTTTGACAAGCTTAACCAGCTGATGGGTTGTAAATCATTTTTAGTTACCTCAAGAGTGGAAATCTACTATATGTTCTTGAGGGAGTGTTTTTGAGGAACCATGAGATGACCTTATCTTCTGAGGTCACACTGCTATGGTTTCACTGTAGACCCTGAAGTTTGGAATCAGAATGTGATATCTCATTATAAAATGATGAGGCTCCTGGCTCAGATACTTTGAGTATTGTTTTGGGTTCTGTTACATGAAACACACCTGTCTAGCGGCATGCTGAAATTGGAAAAAAGTTCACAAGGCGCCCTGTTTGCCCTATCTTTGGGCTATCCTCTTACACAACCAACATTCTAGAGGGATGTGAAATTTAACTGCTAGCATGTGCTTAAGCAAATAAGACTACCACCTTCATTTGGAGTTTCTGTAAGGAAGTCATGATGGCTTTGGGATACAAATTATATGCTTCACCTAATCTACCAAACCAGTCTCTCTTGTTGGAAGTGAAAATTTTAAGTCCAGAGTTAGAGTCACAATGTCATAGTTCATAATAAGTTTAGAATTTTACAACAGTTTGAGCTTGAACTCTATCAATTTAGGTGTTTTTAGAAATGACAATTTTGGGCAGTTATGCATTAACTACAGAGACTTTGTGTGAACAAATTGTTTAGATTATACTTTTTTTCATTTTAGGAAATTTTTGCTGACTTAAGCAGCAGACATGAAGAGGATGGCCAGGCAACTAGGAATGTGAATATCTTTTTAAACTTATTTCATGGGGATGTTAAAAGAGATTTATACCAATCCAATGACTGTCAGATAAGATATATACAATGGTTAAGAGAGTTCTTTCCCTTGATGAACAATCTATCAACTTGGGCTTGTTACAAAAAGTTTTTTGCTGGGCTTTTCAGTAGATTCCAAATCCCTGTGAGGGAGGTTTGGACAGAAACAATATCTTTCTTACGTATGCAAAACAATTAGAAAATTTAGGTATATCCCTTTTCATGCTGATATGATACAGGAAGACTTAAGCCTAAGAAATCTATATTTGGTTAGTTTACAAGACTTCTTTTCAGTCACATCAGGTGTCTATAAGTCTGAAAAGCACTAGCAGTTTCTGAGCAAGCCAAAAAAACCTCTTTTAACCACCCTATGCCAAGGTTGCAAGCAGGTATTCTTGGAATTCCATATGGTCTAAAGGTGTGTTTCTGCTATGAGACCTACAGGTTAGTTATCCAATCTAGAACCTCCAGTTCAAAATGAGGCGCTTTAAAGGAGCTCAGTGTTAGTTGGTATCATTCTTACACTCAAGAGCTATATTGGTCTATTTGGTAATATTTTCAGACTTTCTTAAGTGAATGTGACCATTCTTGCATAACTAAGTCAATGTGTTTAGTTTCCCTCAAGCATTCTGTCATGGAACAAGAAATGCCAGAAAGTCTGCAGCATCACAGAAGAGTGATCTACAAGAGTCTTTGTGAGTAGGTTTTAATTTCCATGTGCCTTGCTCTGACTGGAACAGAAGGTCGAATTCTTTTCCTATGGAAATCTCACAGCTTCCTCCCCACAGTCTAGATAGGTGGAGGCTTCCAAAGGTTTTTAACCTTTTGAATTTAGCTACTTTCATGGGTAATATCTTCACATGAGTAATGCCCCTCTAGCTCTGGGATCATGCAATGATTAAATTTTGAATCTAATGAGATGATCATTTTCAATAGGGGATCTTTTTATTCCAAAGACGAAGTGTCTTGCTAATATAAGTTTTCTTTAGTTTCATGGAAATTACAAAGGGAAATGTTTGTTTGGAATCCAGGATCTTGTATGCCTTTATGAGCAATAGTCATGTTTGAGTCATAGGTTGGATTCCATTAATATGTATATACTGGGATAAATTCAGAAATTCCATCATCATGTGTACAAAAAATTTCTTCCCTTAATGAAACGATAGAATGGCATGTAGAAGCAAATGAAAATACTTATAAAGTCATATAATTACCTATATGTTAGTCTAGTGGAGTGTTAGTCTAGTTGGGGATGTTGGTGACATATCTACAGCTCAAGCTAAGGAGGGGAGGATATGGAGGCCTTGTTTCTTTTCTTCTCTTAAACTTGGTTTCACATTCTGATTTCTTTCATACACAGACACAGTGTTGGTGGTGAATAACAGGAACATACTTAAAAATGTTAAACTTCTTTCTTTCATTCATGTTTGCCACCTTCCATGTGAGCAAGGTAGCATCTAGAAAAGATGATTGAGCCTTAAAGGAAAAAAGTTCCTAATCTGGTTCTCTCTGTTCTTTCTTTTGGACAGTATTACAGGAAGACAGGATTTCCAGCCTCCCCTCTCCTGCCCCTCTTTTCAGTCACCTTCTCTGACACACAGGAGATACAGGGGCAGTATGACTGGGAGGAAAGGGTATGGCTAGAATATCTAGGAGTGATACTTCCTCACCTCAGGATAAAAGGGAAGGACATGGAGGTCCTGTTTGTGTGTAAATAATCTACTCTAATTTCTTTCACAGGCACAGCACTGGTAATGAATATGGATATACATAAAAATGCTCAACTACCCACTAGCTGAAACACTGCGTACTACTCTATATATAGCTCTTTGTGAAAATCTGTTACCAATCTTCCATTACAAGAAAAGTAACTAGAAAAATATGGAATATGAGGGTGTAGGGGATGCAGGTGGAAGGGCGTCATGCTGGCCTCCCTTCCTCCTTACTCCTGTTAAATTCACATTGAGTCTCTTATTTGTTTGCATTGCACTTGTTACTCTTTTTTACTCTCTGGAACTACTGAAACATGAGAATAAGTGATTCTCCTAATCATGTAGGTCATAAAATAATTTACATAATTTCGTTGGGGTCATTGTGTGGCATTGTGAGGTGTGCATCCACAATGGCAATTGTAGAAGTAAAGGGAAAGCAGAATTTTTTCCTATGTCTGTTTGGTGATGGAAAAGACCTCTACTGGCTACTAACAGGTAGTAAGCTGGATATATAAATAGGTGAAAAAAGCAAAATAAATCACAGAATACTGCCCTTCATTTAAGGGTAAAGAGCTAGTGCAGTAGGGTAAAGCCCATGATAAAAGTTAAGTGCTTTCTGCTTTGGCTTTCCATAGGAATAACTTGTCAAATCGATCAAAAGGAGATTTAAGCATTCAAAACCATATTTTATAAATGGTACCTATATACAGATTTTGATGATCTCCACTGGGTGGATCTGGATTGCTTCCATCACTAGAGTGTGATCCAGTGATGGCCAAGTTTTTGCAAAGAGGTAAGGCTCTCTCTTTTTTTAAGGTTCAATCCTGATGTTTTTCTGTAGGTCCCCCCTCTATGTGGATATGCTTTATGATGCTCATAGGGCTCTGTCCACTGGTGAGAGAGTACATTCTAAAGTATGGAAAACAATTTCTCTACCATAAGCACAGTTTTTTTAATATCCATTCATTTTACCACTCCCTCTTTCCTTGAAATTTAAAATGGTCATTTCTGGAAACAGTAACATGCCCATGGTACAGACTACATCAGTTGATGAGTAATAGGGTTGACCAGCAATTGTTGATAACTCACAGCCTGAGAAGGTTATTGTATGGTTATGTTTTCATGAATGAACATTAGCAGACCCTATAGGTATAATGCTGGATAAAGAGAGTGAATTCTCATGAATGAACCCTATCTCCTGAGTGAAGTGGTGCTTTAACCCTCCACTAAAGACATGTTCCATCCAATACTTTTAAAGATCTGCCTTTTGTACAGAAATGTCATTCACAGACCTACAATTTTGATGTCATGAGTAATCTTAAGGGTAAACTGTGCAGCACATTAGTGTGAAATGTTCTGGAGGGGTAACTAAAACTTCTGATGTGACAAGTGGCACTTCTGAAACAGAGATTCTGATGTAAAAAGCAGCACTTTTTTCTTGCAACCTGTTGTCCCTACGGTAATATTAAATACTACTGTTGTCCCTATGGTAATGACTATCACTAGTTATGTCCTTATGGTAATGTCTAACACTAGTGTTGTCCCTTTTGGTAATGTCTAACACTATCATTGTCCCAATAGTAATGTCTAACACTTGTTTTGTCCCTAAGATAATGTCTAACACTACTGTTGTCCCTACGGCAATGTTCAGCACTAGTGTTGTCCCTACAGCAATGTCTAACACTAATGTTGTCCATATGGTAATGTCTAGCACTAGTGCTGTCCTTATGGTAATGTCTAACACTAGTGTGGAACATTTTGGGTGTGAAGTGACCTTCTTATGATACAAACAGTACTCTTTGGTGGGATTTCCCATTTGGAGGCAAACTTTGCCTCTTCTTAATTATCATTATCGTCATTACAGAGTTGGTGTTTAGAAATTCTGGCACAAACTTCAAGCTGTTACAATTCTAATCCTCTACATTTCATGGGATAAAAATCACTGCTCTGTATTCTGAGTTTCTCCTAAATTAACTAGTCCATAATGCCCAATAATCACTGAAGTGTGACATTTTATTACAAAATATAAGTAAGCATGATTTTTGCAAATTCATAATTTGCTATAAGTAATGTTTAACATGAATGCATTTCAGTCACCTTAGCAAATGATAAGTGTCTATGTTTTTCTCAATAGCCACTCTTATCTAAATCTAGCTGCTTATGATGCTCATTTTGTGTTTGCCTGAGATATCTATTCACAAATTTATGTATAATCATTTATCTATGATCACTGCAAACTCCCTTCTAAAGCAAGAGAACCTGTGGGCAGCCCAATCAATTACCATAAGCTTCTATGAAAACTATGTATATACTCTACCATTGATCAAATGTATCTTTTTGTTCACTATATATCCTTGGCTTTTTAAAAAGATATTTTTCTTACTACATGGTCTTCCATGAAGCAGTCACCTATAAACACTTAATTCACAAGATTAACTGGATGAAGCTTTCAAGATTGAAAAAGTTCTGGATCTAATTTTTCTTTGCTATCATGTGATGTAAGAAAAGTATGAAGACAAAAACAAATGATATTATGGATAGCTCTGTGAAAGAGTCTTCATGAAAAATTTCAGAAAGCAGTAACTTTACACAAACAGTAAGGTATCTAAGGTTGGTACTGGCCAAGGGAAACTCACTTGACCTCATATGATTATGTGGGCTTCTGTTCATAAACAGGTACATTACTCCATAAAGTTACATCATATGATAGTCAGGCAATGAGGTAAGGCTATGTCATCAAATGACGCTGTATTCAGAGATAAATCTGCATGAGTGAATAACATGTGATAAATGAGGCCACATGATGACATTGATAAAACCCATTTGAGACCACATTAATATCAAACAGGAAGGCAAGATAATGACTTTGATATACTTCCTAGCCACAGTCCACCTCGTCGGAGCCATCAGAACATTCAACAGAGCCATTGCAAACACTGCCTCGAGGGAGACATTGGCCAAGTGGACACCGATGACCCTCACATCTAGCTGACATTGGCACTACTAGTTCACTCTTCGTCAGTTCCATTACCTGTCAGAAAGTACTGAATTTTAGTGTTTTATCACACGTCCTGCCCTCGCTGTTATCCATAAAACATAATATTGCATAAATATGGAAAGTTCCATTCTAAGCACATTTTAGACATTATCAGGGTGATTACAATTTGTGATTACTATTTGTGTGTTTTTGGGGGAGTGTTTTACACTCATGTCAGCCCATCTCTTACCATGCATATATGTACCATGTATTCTACTCTGATGTATGTATGCACACACAAGCACACCCTTCACGCATAACGTTTCATAAACAGTTCAACGATATTGTAAAGAAATCAACAGACCTTTGTATGATGAACTTAATTCCTCAGTAAATGACACAGAAGCAATAATTGTACAAGATTTTAACAATATGAACATAAACTGGGACCTTATGGCAGGTGACCATGAAGGAAACAGCTTAGTTGATTTAACAGAAGAGAGCTTTTAAGATCAAATGGTCTGAGATCCAGAGAGGGGTGGTAATAGATGACAATGTCCACAGAAAGGGGCCTAATCAGTACTTGTGTGGCTGACAATAAACTAAACAACAGTGACAATAATATTTTCAGATTCCCTTCAAACTGTTGGTTCACCTTCAAAGAAAACACCATGAAGGGAGCCCCTACTCTTGAAGCAACCCATTAGGTAGTAGGCTGCTGACAACAACCGTCCATGGTGGTACCAACTTCCTAACTGAGGGGTGTTAAAGTGATGCCTGGAACCATCTTACACTCTCCATGTCAGGATTGCTGGTCTTACTTCCTGTCTCATCAAAATGGGATAACCAGACTAGTCCTCCCATCTTCTCCTTACAAGCACCATACACCTACTCAAACCTTACTTAATATTGTTATTTTTTTTCACATAAGTACTCTTGCCAATTCCTGTCCACTCAAACATCTTTAAGTATCCTCATGACCAAGTCCGTTAAATCTATGGAC
>JAUUDY010341631.1:0-11607 GCA_032361765.1 Panulirus inflatus
TTGTGTTGTAGTGTGAGTGTGTGTGTGTGTGTGTGTGTGTGTGTGTGTGTGTGTGTGTGTGTGTGTGTGTGTCAGTAGACCTAAAGAGGCTGACATAGTGTCTCTCTCTCTTTTCCTGTCAGAACTGCTGACAACTTTCTCTCCTGGGCCCATAGTTGTGACTCAAGTCACACCCAGAAGGTCGTTCAGCCGTTCCTCACTGCCACGTCGGAGGGCCTCTACCCTGAGCACCCCAGGCAGCAGATCTCCCAGGCCAGTTCGTCCCAGGGCCTTCTCATGTCGCGGTGGTGCACTCCATGTGCTGCAGGTGGATGCTGCCAACCCCCGAGCTGCTCTTTCCTCCCCCTCCAGGTGGACGACCCTCAGAGGCTTGAGGGGTGGAGCCTTGAGACTTGAGCAAGACTCGGACTCCTCCACCTTCTCACTTCGTCATGAGCCCTTCCAGCAGGGGTCTGCACTCCAGACCAACCCTAAGTTCCAGTCAACACCCCATGTCCACCTCTCGCCCCAGTGTTTCTTGTCATCCCAGGATCGATGTCCATCCCAGCCACATATGTCACCCCAGGGGTATGACATCAGGGGCCTCCCCCAGGTGCGTCGTCGATCACAGTCACAGTCGTTGTCTCATAGTTACGACAGGAGTCCCCGGGTTCGTCGTCCATCCCTGTCCCACTCGTCAACCCCGAGTTATGACATGGCAGACCTCCTCCTGCGGCTTCGTCGTTCCTCAACCCAGAGATATGACCTCACACGCTTGCCCCAAGGTCGTGGTGCTTCCCAGTCACCCCGGAGTTATGATGTAAGGAACCTACCAAAGATTCGTCGTTTATCCCAACCACATTCATCTCCCCAGAGGTACAACATCACAGATCTACCCCTATCTCATCCCCAGGATCAGGGGGCCAATCTCCCCGAGGGTATACCAGGAATACAAGTAACCCCTGTGGCACACAGTGCTACTCTCCCACACACCACACCCCAGCCTCTCACCACGACACCCTCTCCCACTATGGGGTTCCCTCACGCTGATTCCCAGTTTAACTCCCCAACATGGCTTCGCTCCCCCCTTCACCCTAGTTCCTCTGGTCGTGTGTCACCTTCACCTCACCTTGGCACCACTCCACAGATCAAGACTCACATCTCACCCCCAGACACTCTCTCCCGACTAGCATCTCAAGTTCATTCAACTATCCAGGGGCACCATCAACTTGAACCCCATACAATCACAGCAATCCCATGTCCCCAGACTCCAGATAGGGACCTCTCAAGTGACAATCCCCCAGAGATACATCCCTCAACAAACATCCAACAGGAAGGTACACATTATACCTCTCTTGAAAGATCTTCAATAAAACTTTATCCAACTTTTAGGTCGTTTGAATTCTGAATACTCCTGTGCTGTCTTGTAATTAATTACCTTTTTTCATGACTTCGGTCTGATAGTTTACCTTGAAGCTCCTATCAAAATCTGGGTTTTATCTGAGCAAAAATGGGTACGTTTGAAGGAATAGTAGTTCCAACAATATTATATGGTTGCAAGGCATGGGCTATAAATAGGAGTGTATGGAGGAGGGTGGATGTGTTGGAAATGAAATGTTTGAGGACAATATGTGGTGTGAGGTGGTTTGATCAAGTAAGTAATGAAAGGGTAAGAGAGACCTGTGGAAATAAAAAAAAATGTGGTTGAGAGAGCAGAAAAGGGTGTGTTGAAATGGTTTGGACATATGGAGAAAATGAGTGAGGAAAGATTGAAAAAGAGGATATATGTGTCGGAGGTGGAGGGAACAAAGAGAAGCAGGAGACCAAATTGGAGGTGGAAGGATAGAGTGAAAAAGATTTTGAGCGACTGGGGCCTGAACATACAGGAGGGTGAGAGGCATGCAAGGAATCAAGTGAATTGGAATGATCTGGTATACTGGGGTCAACATGCTGTCAATGAACTGAACCAAGGCATGTGAAAAGTATGGTGTAAACCATGGAAAGGCCTGTGGGGCTTGGATGTGGATGGGAGGCTGTGGTTTCAGTGCATTACACATGATAGCTAGAAACTGAGAGTGAACAAATGTGGCCTTTTTTGTCTCTTTTCCTGGCACTGCCTCGTTGAAGCAGGGGGGGTAGCAATGCTGTTTCCTGTGGGGCGGGGTAGCACCGGGAATGGATGAAGGCAGGCAGAATCCAGTTATATCATATACAAACACAAAAACATTCATATTACATTTATCTATACATTACATGCATGTGACATACTGATATATGATCATGAAAATATAAAAATCTTACGTGACACCAGCAACATCAACATATTTTCCTGGCTGGAAGTGAGAAGCATAAAGTGGAGTGCCAGGGGCTAATTTTGCATTTGGAGTGACAAGGAATTTATTTAGTTTCTTCTTTGGAAGAATTCCCGTTGTAGAGAATATGTTGAAGTACTCCTTTGTGACCTGTAAAGATGATACAAGATGACGAACATTCTGTGTCCTATTATTGCATGAGAATTAATCTATTTGAGCAAGAATATAGTCTACCAGGGCCTTATTTTATAATTTTATAATTTATTCATAACTAGGTTGAGAAATCTCCCCCATGAACTGGCTTTTTCCTGCTGGTACCGCATTAATGTGTTGTTGCCTACTGTCAAATAATTTTCTTTGGGTACTTTAGCAAACTGCATTAAAAACAATTATAAAATGTATTACTGCCCAACCTTCTTTAGACAGAACATGGTGAACCCATGCTTTTCTTTCTCTTTTCTTTCATGCCTTTTCATCATTTTCCATCTTTGTAAGGTAGCATCAGGAACAGATGACTGAGCCAAAGAGGAAAAGTTCTTGTGTTACTTCCTCCTCTGGTCCTTCTTTTGGAAAGTAATAATAAAGGAGAGAAGGTTTCCAACCCTGACTTGCACCCCATTTAGTTGCCTTCATAATCCCTGGGATATTGAAATATAATTTGCTGACTGGAAACAAGACAATAAGGCAAGTACACTTTATTATTACTGTAAACATAAAAGTATAAGAAACAAAACTAGTAAAAATATATTATTAGGAATACGAAATAAAAATATAACAACTTACCATTCTAGGATCCATTGAATCTGCTCCAACTATTAAAGCACCGACTTCTCTATACCTTTTTTTCTTCTTCATATCATTCTCAGTCAATTCTTCTGGTGGTATGTACTTAATCACATGGTTGTCGGATACCTGAAAATTTCACCACAGCTAATAAAACAGGATAGATTTTTAGCATATCCCAAAACCCACAAGTGAGTTAATAAAATATTATCAATTGAGAAAGTGCTGTTAGATATGTGTCAAAAATTTCTGTCTGTATCAACATGTTTATATACTCCTATACATATGTAGTTAGGATATTCATTTTTGTCCCCCATGCCTTCATATTATGGCACTAGAAAGGCATTCTAGTAATCCTCAGGCATTTTACATTGAGCCATACATAATGCACATTGAAACCCTGATTAGTACGCAGTAGTTGGTAGGCAGCCAACGACCAGGAAGTCATGTTACCAGACCTACCCACCTGGGTATAGGGAGGGTTAGTGATGGCTGTGTAGTGAGCCAGCACTTCAGTGGTTGTCAAATTTCACTCTGACCCAAGTAGCTGTCTTTTCTTTGTGCCTCACCCACACATGGACTACGGGCATTCTGTCCCGAACCATACAATCTCTTCTTGTCATACATAACACTTAAGAACACTGAACTCGCACAGCTCATTCTTTGTAACTAGATTTTCCTGTGGAGTACTATGCACTAGCCCTGCCTTTTGGCAAAATGGTAGGAGCAGTAGATAGAAGTAGTAGGTAGGAACATTTATGCTGGAGCATTAGGCAGAAGTAGTAGGTAGGAGCATTAGGTAAAAGTAGCCAGTAGAAACATTAGGAGGGAGCCTCTGCAAACACTGGCCTCTTAACAGTGAGGCATTAAAGGCTAAGAAGCAGCACTGGAGTTCTCTATTTATGGAGACTCTATTGCCAAGGCCATCCCTTTGAGGAAGTTCCAGTTGGAACAGGCATCAGAGATATAGACATAGATAGAAAACTCTGATTAACTAATCCATAATACTGTCACGTTTTTTAAGATATTCATCTGAAATCACATCCACTACAGCTTCTTTGCCACACTTCATCAGATGCATGGCTTCCACCAACTCTCCTCTTTTCACCACAACAGTTTCCATGCTTCTCTCACTTCACATACTTCTCATCCTAAACATCCTAAGCAGGTCACCCTATCATCTGATACATTCAAGTCCTTCAAAATACTCACTCCATCTCCTCTTTACTTCATTTTCACATGCTACAACTTCCCAATCTGCTTCATTTATTGATGCCCCCATTTGTTCTTTTGTTCTCATATTATTCACCTCCTTCCAAAACACTTTCTCATCCTCCCAAAAGTTTGATGTCTTTTACTTCTCTTCAACCTTCCTCTGACCTCCTGCCATTTTCTCTAGTACACCTCTATAACTCAATCTGCTACTTCCAAATCATTCACAAAGATCCCTCCACTTCACAGCACACTGATCATGACTTTCATTGTCATCTCCCAAAATGGTGTACCTCAACATGAAGCAGATGTAATATTCCAATTTTCTTGGTTATCTCAGTTTACATATACCTCATAAGATTTGAGGGCTCAGTTCTATCTCCCACAGCCCTATCTGGGATCAAACCACATGATAATTCACTAATCACTCTGACGATTTGTAGTCACATTATGTGTCTAAATGATTGCTATAACCCAGCTGCTTAAGTACTCTTTGCACATACCTAAAAATTGATTCATAGTTAGTACATGGTTCTATAACACTCAAGTATAAATTAACTTACTTGTAGTAATGTTGTCAAAAGTCTTCTTCCATCTTTGGTCCACAAGGGGTAAATACCAAGTTTTCGTGCAATAACTCCACATCTTGTAGATTTTTCATTCCACAAACCTCTTTCCCACGGTTCAGATTTTAGTGGTGAGGAATATTGCTTTGCTATAACTTCACTCAGAAATGCTTCATTTTCAGGGGTGATGTCTTCAGGGTATGGCTGATAAATAAAGGAATAAAACTATGCATAAAATATCCAAGTAAACCCAAGACATATTGAGCTCATTCCAGATAAAACTGATTGTCACTGTTTCCACTGTCAAAACAGTAAAGAAAAATGGATCTATTTAATGAGATTTCTGATCCACAAAACCCTTTCTTCCTGTAACTTAAGATTGGCATGCATGAAGCAAGAGTTCTTTATAAGGAGTGCTGTTAATGTGATTTGGGTTAACTTATCATACCTCATAAAAATGTACACATTCCATTCAACATTACCTCACCTTGAGTATATCTTACACTGGTTTTGAAGGTCTTTCTTCTACCCCCTCCTTGTTATTCTACTTTGTCAGGCTGATGGAGACCATGGCCCACAAGCCTATGTAACTACTACATCCTGGCTGGTTTGGTATACTTTGTACATACTTGTCTGGGCCCTTTTAAAATGTTTCCACAGCACAGTCATCAGTTTTTCCTGTGGCTGCAGACCATGAGAATTCTGGTAACAAGATGTTTATATTGCTGTTTCTCACTAAGCTTACCATACCTTTTGATGTCAGTGGTAATATAATAATCTATACCTGTTCCTCCAACAGGGAAGTATTTAAGTGCAAGTTGCGTACCAAGCCTTCCAAAGTTTTAAGTTACAATATACCTATCGCTTCTGCACTCTAGCAAGTATCGCCTCAGTACTTTCAGTTGTTCCCAGTGGCTTAGATACCCCACAGAATCAATTACCTTCTTGAGGCATGAAAAATTCATGTCACTAATGAAACAGTGGCCTTCACGGCAAGAAATCTACCTGAAAGGTTCATTCCAAATGTCAGGATCCAAATAAAAGCAACTACTACCAGTGTCACCTTGGACAACATAGTCATTGATCTTGATAAGGTGTCTATCCAAACAATGCAAACTCTACAAAAAAAATACTAGAGCAAAATTTTCTTTGAGATAGTAAAGATAAAGATTCAACATCATAAGAGGAAAAATGGCATAACCCTCTGGTCTTTAAACACTGCCCAGATGTGGTGCTCTCATTTCAAATCAGATCCCTTAACTGGCTTTAGATTATTCAGTAAAAGGAACAGCCTGAGAACCATAAATTTTTTCCTGTTGATATACCCAACAAGACAGCTTCTGCCCAAACTCTTGCCACTGCATGACCCTCCAAATAATTTGTAGCTCCATCCGGAGTACAATGTATCTCTCCAGAGTCAGCAAATCCACAAAGGCTTTTAAAGTCATAGCTCTCTAGATTTTCCTTGAAGGACCACCATTCCAGAACTTTGAAAAGTTCATGTGGGATATCTCTCAAGACATTATTTTTTCCAGAATATTCACCTATAATGCCATTCTCATGGACTGTAAGTTCACTGAATCATTGGAAACTCCTGCTAATTTGAGTTTTCCTAGATATTCTAATTGGTCACAAGATGCCACCCTCTGATCTAGCAGGGCAGCAGATGCTTCTGAAAAAGCTGAGGTATTATCTGCTGGATGGCAGAGCTAACCTCTTTGGAATCACACCTGTTCCCATGCTAAATGAACTTCTTGTCTGGAACTGTCCACAATTTTCCCACATCTAAGATGAACCTATAATTAATCAACTTTGCTTGACACTTTAAATAAATTATTTTCAGAAAATAAGATATGTGAGCACTATTTTAATGACATTTGTCCAGCTAAGAGGGCTCAAATATACCTGGTAAAAATCTATGGCACTATGCTTACTCTACATGTCAACCACAATAAATAGCTGTTTACTTACTTGCCTGTGGAACAAGAACTTTGACATTTTTTAATAAAACAAAATATGCTAATTGACATTTGGGTGTTCTATGAACTTCAGTTCCACATATAGTTGCTCTTGTTTCTTGTCACAAACTGAGTACTATGAGCAAGTTTGATTAAAATCAGTCAACATTTAAGGGTCTTGCAAGTAGTTAGTTTGATGTCTTGATGCTCACTAGAAAAAAAAATCCAGGAACTTCAAGAGAATGGATACTTTATTGAATAACGGGTCAGCACCCTAACCAGAAGGCAACCAATTACAGTAATATCAATAAAATGCACAATAATACAACAAAGAAAACTAAATAATTCTAAATCAATGATACGAAATTATTTTTGTTCATCCTTTAAAAGAATGCCAGTAATACATCCCCTTATTCTCTTTCTATTCTTTACATTTTTAACAGAGAAATAAATTCTATGACAGACCGTCCTTGTAGTCTTGGGTAACCAAAATGGTGGTCTCGTATGTCTCCTCTTCACCCTTGACATTTGTCGTTTCTGTGTTGTACATGCTAGTGGTCTGGAAAAAATTAAATCAACTGAGTATTAATTATGATCACAATGATAAAAAATAATAACAAAGGTAAGTTAGTAATAATATTTCTTTATTC
This sequence comes from Panulirus inflatus, assembly GCA_032361765.1. Lineage (NCBI taxonomy): Eukaryota > Metazoa > Arthropoda > Malacostraca > Decapoda > Palinuridae > Panulirus > Panulirus inflatus. The sequence continues at coordinate 7,461 of JAUUDY010341631.1, forward strand.
TTTATCTCCCTTCTTTTTTATGTTAGCCAAGACAGCACAGGTATATATATTTTCCTATAAGTCCACAGTAATAACATCAAATGCTCCAAGTACGGGGCCAAAGTGTTAAAAGGCACCCCAGTAATTTCACAGGACAGTCATCCCCACAGTAAAATTTTTAAAAACTGCAATCGAAGCCAATGTTCACCCTAACCTAATCTTCAGACTCATGCAAAACCTTACCTACGAGGCATCATGCTTAGGAGTAGCACTTCTGCACTGAGGAGTGCTTTAGTGAAGTTGATGGTGTGTCTAAAGGTTAAGGTGAACGTCAGCCTGGACTGCTTCCTTCACACAATGTCCTTTGGGGCGACTCTCCTGTGTGACACCGTTAGCACTATGGCCCATGTTGTAAAATCATTAAATGTCCCGGTCTATTTGCGATACGAGAACTGATGAGTTAATGTCACATCGACCCTTGATGTCTTTAACCTCACTTACCAGTTGCCTCCAAGCTAAGAATTACAGATCTTGCTCCTGTACTCAATACGAAACACATAAATCACCCTTTATGAACAAAACTCACTTCAGTGCCTTTTGTTGATCCAATACAGTAACTGCTAACTTCTGGTATCTCCACGTTAGGCTTGTGAGATTTCCCCAATATGTCATATTCTTCAGTCCGAACAAAGCCGCCATTGGTAATACAATTGATATTTAAAGAGCATCACCGTCCCCTGGTGTTGTTGTTTACAATGTGTCTGCTAGCAGGACCGGATCGGGTCTCGGGGGGGGGGGGGGGGTTACCTGTACGAAAACCCACGATTCACTACCGCTTTGTAGAAATGAACAAAAATTGATAAACTCTTATTACGCCACGTTATTAAAAATATTTTTGGTATAATTACCGTATCAGAGAAACGATGAATATTTTACTAGGTTTTTGATATCTTAAGCGATTCAGATAATTTCTATCGGCAGTCACGACAAACGATATATGATCCCCAACCAAAGCTCAAAACCCCAGTTCCCAAGTGGATGGCAGAGACGAAAATTTTAACCATTTCTTCCACTTTACCCTAAGGAGGAAAAGCCATGGGAAATATCGGAAAACGAACCAAATAGTTGATACCAACACAAGATATTTTCACATGAAAATGATTGAAACAAATAAATATGATATTTTGAGTATACTTTTCGATTTCGGCAGGATTATGCCGGTATATATGAGTGAACTCATGGTCATGGTTGAACACATGATTAATTATTACCTGATGTGTTTATCATGAAACATCGCAACGTTACATCATATATTCATCAACATTGCTGCCGTTAATGTAATACATTTGTCCCTATTTCATCAGTTCCACTCTTGTCTGGGAGGTGCAATAACGTATATGATGTAATGTTACTCTGCATAACGTGCATACAATTTGCATACAAGTAGTCGAACTCAGGAATATCTATAGACAAATGGTGGTGAGAGAAGTGCAGTAGGAATCTTACACCAGAAACGAGGAGAAATAGTCATACTTTGGGGTCGTTTTCCTAGAAGAAAATATGACAATGGAACAACACCCCAGGACTCAAACACACTCGTGTTTATGATAAACGACATTTATATATGTCATAAACAGCACCCTGGAGTTATCACTAGCTGCACCCAAGGATTCACCAGCTCCAGGTGTACTAAGTAACTGGGAGGTAAACCATGATAAACAAGACACCCCAGGTCAACTACACCAGAACCGAGGAACTGTACAAAAGATAAAGTTTAACCATTTGTACCTTAGGTAAGCTGTTTTCCTTATAATATCAGTTACTGAGCTTAGTTTTCTAATAATTAACAGTAAAGTTACGTGTTACTTTAAGATATAATTGCTAATTTGCCAATTAGGTGGCACTGGTAGGTCTAGCGTTAATTTGTGGACTAGTTTATTCTATTTTTTTTATTACATCCTGTCTAGGTAAGTTAGAGTTAGGATCCTAAACAGAGTTCCTCTTATATTTTGGTTAAGGTTAATATTTTTCGGTTTTAGAAAAATATTTTGGTTTGACCTCAAGATGGCCGTGTGTATGAGCTCTAGGGTCCGGTGGATTTATTGCAGATGAACTCTTTTCCCATATCAGAAGTAATTTTTGAATGACTTGTGAGTTTTTGCAACAGTTGTTCATCATGGGAAAATAATATAAATCTAGCTACAGGATGATTAAACAAGTCGGCAAAATAGTATTTGACCCACTGGTGCTGCAAAGTAGACAAAATAGCCACAGTTTCAGCTTATAGTTTGTTAATGGTAGCGAAATTACAATTTAGGAGTACCATGAAACTAAGTTTTGTGTGTTACCAACTTTTTCTTGGTAAAGTATCAGTTTACGGGCACCAAAGAAATATTTTGTTTCTAACAACTTATTATTATAGTGTTGAGATCGGTTGTTATTCATGGTCAAAACATAATGTTGCGATAATTTGTTTATATCATGAATATACATTTGTGCACGGATTATTTGATAATTGCCAAAACACTTATTGCTGCTATATATTCCATAGTGTGCGTCAGGTGGGTCTGTAGGTGCTTGTTATGGTTCAAAGCAATCAAAGTGTGCGCTAGAATTTGTCGTATACTATGTGGCTGTACGGCATACTTCCAGTTCAGCAGGGCTCTCTCCTTGCACCTCACTCTTGTAATAATTATTGAAAAAATTTTTGTTTGGGGATAATGTGATTATCATTTGTTTAGTATAATGGCAGAATATGAAATAAAAACCTTCAAAAAATTCCATTTTATTGGAAAATATGAAATTAGCAATCACCTGAGTGTAATTGCTTAGGATAATTACATTTGCATATTTGTGATGCTGTCTTTGATTGAACATTAGTTTTTTCAGGCATATGTTCATATATGAATGATTGAAATTTACATAGCCAATTGCTGTGGTCTCTGTTTACACTTAGTTAATGGTCGCAATGCATTTATGTGCAACAGACCCTTGCAACTACCAAAACTGGTTATGATCACATTCAGCAAACAATTTTCACCACTTGTTTGTAGCTACTCATAAGTAGGTAGGTGCTCTTGTCATGGGTAAGGAACCTTTCTACGGGTGCTATACTCAACATTGTATGTATAAATGGTTACTTATTTATTTGCTCACTGTGAGTTGCCTTAGCTATATATTTTAGTGTATTATTGATACTGTCCATTACAGGTTTTAGAACCATGTTAAACTTTTCCTGTATTCTGCATTTGTAGAAATATGAGTCTTAGTTTAGTGTATAACTTTCTTACCCATCAGATTGGTGATAATGTCAGCTACTGATGGAAAAAATGAGCCTCAGGTGGAGGGAAAAAATGAGCCTCAAGTGGACTCCAGTTCCATTTCTAATGAAACTAGAATTAAATCTGGCTACATTGACATCATCAACAGACATGAAGGAAAAGAAACTAACTCTGCTTTCTCTAGTGAGTAAATGCATTTGATATGTCAGTTTTCAGGTGAGTTTTTTCATTTTGTTTTTATACCCCAATATTTAATTCACAAAGTTATATGTGTTTTGTACCTCAATATTCAATTCACAAAGTTATTATGGATAGATTTTTCTTAACTGTTGTTGTTAGTAAGAAATTTCAGGAACACAACCTTTTTTTTTTGCTTCATGTAAAGTGATACAATTGTTGATTTAAGGGTATGTGATTCAAGATGATATGGTAAGGCATGTGGTATGAGGTTACTAATTATAGAAAACAGTCAGATGCCTTGAAAACTGTTCCTTCTTGGCATTTTTACAGAAGCATTCAGTGGCTTAAAGAAGTCTGAGTTCTATGAGGAGCCACCACCAGATGTAAAGGTAGCAGGGGAACATGCTATCAAGTCTTTTGGTACAAGCACGAAACCCTCTGCCAAAAATTGTGTTATTGTTAGCTCAAGGCAAGTAAGTGCAATGAAAATACTTGATAAGTTTTTAGTTGACTTTGCCTTTAGGTGTAGTTAGAAGAGGGAGTTCTTTGGTACAGTGAGACTGGGAAGACAAAGCCTGTTGGTTTAGGTGGTGAGAAAGAATAACAAATGAAAGTATGATAATGATAATAATAGTTTTATTATTTCATTATACTTAGTCGCTGTCTCCCGTGTTAGCGAGGTAGCGCAAGGAAACAGATGAAAGAAT
>JAUUDY010341852.1:0-11606 GCA_032361765.1 Panulirus inflatus
TATAAAGCTATTAGAAGCAGTGAGGAGTTTTTATCAGGAGAGTAAGGCATATGTGTGATTAAGTGTATAAAAGAATGAGTAGTTGCAGGTGAAGGTAGGTTTGGAGTATGGTTGAGTGATGTCACCATAGCTGTTTAATCTGTGTATGAATGGGATGGTGAGAGAAATGAAAACAAAAGTCTTAGAGTGGGGAGCAGGCATGCAGTCTATTGGGAAGGAAAGGCCTGGGAGGTGAGCCACTTGTCGTTTGCTGATGACATGGCTCTGGTGGTGGATTCAAGTGAGAGACTGAAGTACATGTCATCAATGACTTTGGGAGAGTATGTGACAGAGGCAAGCTGAGAGTAAATGTGAACAAAAGTATAGTCATTAGGTGCAGTAGTAAAAAGAGATTGGTTATTTGGAGTGGGAGTTTGAATGAAGAGAATTTGGAGGAAGTGGAGTTTTTTAGGAGTAGATATGGCCACAAGTGAAACCATGGCAGCTCAAGTGAGCTATGGGGTGGTTGAGAGGAAAAAGGTCATGAGCACATTGAGGATGCGTGGAAAGAAAGGTCAGTATCTGTAAGGACAAAGATTGGTATGTTTGATGTTATAGTAATCCCATCAGTATTGTGTGTTTGCAAGGTGTGGGTTTAGACAAAATGCAAAGAAAGCGGTTAATGTGTTGGAAAGAAAATGCTTGAGGACATTATGTTGTGTGGGGAGGTTTGATCAAATAAGAAATGATAAGGTAAGAGAGAAGTGTGGTAGTAGGAGGAATGTGTATTTCAGAGTTGAAGAGGATGTGCTGAACCAGTACAGACATATGGAGAGGATGAATCAGGAAAGGATGACTGATGAGGTATATAAGTCTGCACGAATCAGGTAGGGATGACTAAGAGGGTGTATGTGTCTGCATGAATCAGGAAAGGATGACTAAGAGGGTATATATGTCACAAGTGGAGGGAACAAAGAAAGAGGAGAAATCAAAGAGGAAATGGAAGGATTGATTGAAAAATGCTTTGAAGGTTCAGGACTTAAACATGAGGGAGGGTGTGAGGTGTGCAAGGAATAGAGTGAACTTAAATGATTTGATATATATACAGGGGATGATATGCAGTTAGTGAGCCAAACCAGAGCATATGAAGTGGTCAGGAGAAACATAGACATAGATACACAGATCACATGGAACCATGGTCCAAATGAAGTGATCTGGCCTTGTTACTACTGAAAAAGATGCAGTCTCCTTATAAGAAGTTGAAGAAAAGGATGGCAAAGCAAAGGCTCTCTCTGCCCTCCACTTCCCCGACATCACGCTGGATAGGAAACAGGACTGATATACCTTGAGGAAATATTTATGGGAAAGTCAGAAGTTAGAATGAATGTGAATATGACATACATTCCATCACCAAAGACATGAACTCCTTCCCTTTTTTTTATAAAGACAATATTACAGATAGACTTTGAGTTTCAGCTTTACAGTTTTCCATGTCTGTATTAATGCTGATGTGGAAAGATGGTGCAGTAATCCCACGTGTTCCCTTAAAGAAGGCTACATGGATTAATCAATGTTGGGGTCTGGTTGTAGGTAAGGAGTTATGGTTTCAGTGGATTTGAGTGAATGAGGCCATTTCTTCTGTTCCTCGTGCTCCTTTGCTAATGCAGGAAATGGTGGACATGTATGAAAAAACTTGTTAGTCGTTCACTCTTTTCACAATCTTTAGAAACGACGTACCTTTATAACTATTCACTTAAAGTACAGTAGTGTTGCATTATAGCACAGTTTGGTATAATGATCTTGATATATCATGGGCACCTTAATTATTCCCATTTTTTGTTATTACTGAGCTGTAACAATCAAAAATGAGCTCTGGCCACTTGCTGCAGGATTTCATTGTTTCGCATTATGCTGCCCACTGTGCCAGTTCTGTACTAGCATTCATAGACTAAAGATGCGTTATTTGCCATTCATATATTTCTATGCTACTGCCCACATGAACTAGTCACTGCTATGCGTAAGTGTCCTGCAAGTACTCTTACTACAAGTAAGTCTATTTAAGATGCTTCAGCTGCTGAATGAACTTAGATGTGGGTCTAACACTACAGCAGTTGCTCACCTTTATGGCATTAATGAGAGTAGACCACACCATAAAGTGGAAGGTGAGAAGCCTCATTCCTTAGGTACTGGTGGTGTAGGTGAATAGCCTTGTTCTTCAGTTATGTGTGTTGGAGGTGGGTAGCCTTGTTCCTTAGGTAGTGGTAGGGGAGGCTTTGTTCCTCATATACTGGTAAGGGAAGCAAGAAGCATTGTGACATGAAAGTAGCTTGGAAAAGACTTCAAAGTAGCAGTGGGAATATATGCACGGTATATTTCTAAAACAAATCCAAGGTGGTGGAATGGTGAGATAAAGAAGTGCCTGATATCTGAGAAGGTAGCCCATAAGAAACTCAGAGAATCCAATAACCAACATGATTGAGTAAGTTATGGAAATTTGCACGGAGAAAGTAAGAGTTCAACAACAAAGTTAAACAACATTACTGAAAATAGCGAAAGAAACCCTAAGGAGTTTTATAGTCATGTTAGAAGCAAGAAAGCCATTACCCCGTCAATTGGTCTATTAGCTACTGGAAATGGTGACTTGGTCCTAGACAGTAAGGCCATGGCAAAATCATTAAACTACTTTTTTGCATCTGTATTTACAATTGAGGACATATCCCATGTCCTTAATCCAGTTTCATTGAAAAGAGAGGGGAATGTTCTTCAACAAATGGACATAAAAGCCAGACATGCTTTTAGTAATGAACAGAATGAAAGTAAATAAAACAGCAGGCCTTAATAAGTTTTACCCAAGAACAATGAAAGAAGTAAGAAATGAGATAGTTAAGCCCGTAACTGCCCTTTCAACAACTCACTTGCTATGTGGAAAGTTCCAGATGAATAGAAGTTTGTCATTGTAACACTGATATTCAGAAAAGTTGATAAGTCACTGCCTGGAAATTGTTGTCCTATTAGGTTAACATCGTGTTAGAAAACTTATGGAAACCATCATCCGAAATATAATTGTAAACCATTTAGGGAACCACAGCATAATAGATGATTCTCAGCATGGTTGTCAGTGAAATTGTTCATGTCTAACAAATCTGCTTGATTTCTGATACATATAGTCAACATGTATGGTGAAAGAAAAGCAGTTGATGTTATTTATCTAGGTTTTCGAAAGCTTTCGATAAGGTTCAGTATCAAAGATTACTAGCAAAAATTAAGTCACATGGCATTGGTGTGGTAAGAATTTGGTTAACTGGCTGTAAACAGAATAATGATTAATGGTCAAGCCTCAGAATGGTTGAACATAGCAAGAGGACTGTCACAAGGATCAGTCTTTTGCTGGTTTTCTTTCTCTTATATATTAATGATACTGACAATTGGCTGCATTGCAAAGTATCAAAATTCTATGATACAAAGCTGGGAAGTAAATCTACAAATGTACTTGAACATTTAAAGCTTCAGATGGACATAGCCAAATTGATAAGTAGGGCTCATAAGTGGCACATGAATTCTGTTATCTATAAGTACATAGTTTCATTTGTCAGAATTTAAAATGAAAAGGCAAGCTATATTATGCATTCTGTTAAGCTGTAAGTGAGTGAAGAGACTTGGATGTGATAATCTCAGGTGACGTGAAACCTGATAAGCATTGTACAGAAGCAGTGAAAAGGGCAAAAGAAATTTTATGTACTATAGGTAGAGCCTTCTAATTTAAGTCCAGGGAAATCATCGTTACTCTACAATTCATTGGTTTGTCCAAATCTTGAATATTGTCTTCAGTTATGGTCACACTGCCAAAAAAAAGGACAGAAAGAATGGAGAGAGTATAGCATTGAGCTACCAAGATGATTCCTGGACTAAGAAACAGATCTGATGAGATCGGATTAAACAACTTGAATCTATTTAGCTTGGAAAAGAGAATGGTGAGAGGTGATCTAATACAAGTTTTCAATATGATCAAAGGCTTTGTTAATCTTGATCTATCCAGTTACTTAAGACTTGATTCATCTGATTTTACTTGTAATAATGGATTTGTGGGCCGATGATTTATCTCAAATGAGGGGAAGCACTTTTTCTTCTTCAACAGCATTATTAACAATGGGAACGATTTACCAGTTAGAGTAGTAGAAAGCAGTACTATAGATATGTCAAGAATAGACTTGATAAATACTGGTAGGTTGGTCGGTAGGCAGTCAACGACTAGGGAGGTATGTTACCAGTACTACCTGCCTGGGTATTGGGGTGGGGGTTAGTGACTGTTGTGTAGTGGGCCAGCCCTTCAGTGGCTGTCAAGTTGCACTCCTCTGACCTTGGTATATCTTTCCTTTCTGCCTCATCCATACATGGACTACTGGCTTTCTGTCCACAAACATTTAATCTCTCCTTGTTACACATAACACTTGACTACATTTAACTCACACAGCTCATTCTTCGTAACTCTAGATTTTCCTGCTGTGAGCGCTATGTGCTAGCCCTCCCTTTTGGCAAAATGGTAGGAGCAGTAGATAGCAGCAGTAGTAGGTAGGAACATTTAGGCAGGAGAATTAGGTAGAAACATTGGGAAGAAGTAGTAGGCAGGAGCATTAGGGAGACAAACTCTGGCCGCGCACGCCATGCCGAGGAGGCTCCTTTGCATGGAAATTGCCTTAGACGGGAACAATACCATAAGGTACGGAGGTTTTACCGTCAAATAAGTCTTTGGCCGCTGGACTCATCCTTAAAGGCGACTGGGAGGTACCGCCAACTTCGGTTGGGTTGGAATGCCTCAACCCCTTTTGGGGGCTTTCTTCTCTCGACCATCTAAGCCGGATGAACATATCATTACCGACTTTGACCGAGAAAATGGACAACTAGCAGAGGTTGTCACTGTAGGTGAGGTAGCACATCACCTCAGAGCCACCAAGACATCTACCTCTGGTCCCGACGGGATGTCGACTCGCTTACTGAAGTCCATTCCTCCTAGGATCCTGTCAAAAATGTTCGACCTGTGGCTTGCCACGTCAACATTGCCGGAACCATTCAAGGCAAATTGCATGGTGCTAATTTCCAAAGTACCTAACCCAATGGAACCCAAAGACTACTGGCCGATTACCATCTCCTGTGCCATAGTCCGTATGCTCCATAAAATCCTGAGCAGCAGCATCTCGAGCCTCATCCAGATCGATGGAGCTCAAAAGTCATTCGTTCCTGTGGATGTATGCCTTGAGAACCTCACAATCTTAGATGCGATCGTCGGTCGTGCACAGGCACACGCCATAGGTGTGCATCTGGCATTCCTCGACATGGCCAAAGCATTCGATAGTATTAATCATAGCACTATCGAGTGGGCCATGTCGCAGAAGGGCATTCCTGCCCTTGTCAGGGCGTATGTCATATCGACATATGACTGAGCTTTCATACACATCAAAGGCAGCAACGAGATGTTGGAGAGAATAAACATGACTTGTAAGGTCAAACAGGGTGATCCATTGTCACCTATCCTTTTCAACCTTGTGATTGATGAGGGAATTGCAAGGGTTAAGGATACTGGTGTGGGAGTTGGGCTAGGTGACCAAAAGGTTCCAGCACTGGCATTTGCCGATGACTTGGTCCTGGTTGCAAAGACGCTGACTGGCCTGCAACAGGCAATTGACGTTATGGTGGAGACCCTTGGGGGGATGGACTTCGGATAAACCCTGGGAAATGTCGTACCCTCAGCATGGAGGTCGACGGCAAATGCAAGACTTGGTACGTCAAGAAGAGCAGGACGTTCCAAGGCTTGGGTAGCGCTATTGGCTCCATGAATGCTGAGGATGATTATAAGTACCTCAGCATCCTTGTCCGAGCAGGAGGTCGGGAGAAATCCTATGGTGCCCTGCTAGAAGAGGGGCTCCATAATATCACCAGAGCCCCTCTAAAACCTCAACAACGGATTGCGTTGCACGTGGGACATCTGGTGCCAAAGCTCATGCATCACTTGGTGCTGGGTGAGGTGTAAAAGACTCGGTTAGTATGCATGGACAGGTGGGTGTGAGTGGAGGTTCGCCGCTGGCTCTGTCTAGCCCATGATGTGCCCTGTGCATACTTCCACATGGCGGCAGAAGATGGTGGGCTTGGTATACCGGACTTTGTCTCAACCGTCCGGTTGAATGAACAAGCCAGGTTCGAGAAGTTACTCACTTCGACCGACCCAGTGATTCAGGCAGCTGTCCAGGAGCCTGAAGTGTTGAGCAAGCTGCAGCGCTGGACTGGACCTGCTTGCATTGCTGGTCGGCAGGTGGGTAACAAACTTGAACGTCATCAGGCATAGAGGGCCAATCTGGTCAGCACTGTTGATGGTGCGGGTCTCGCTCCATCTGCTGCCATGCCTCAGGTTAGCAGATGGGTGAATAGCGGGAACTGTTTCCTGTCTGGTTCTGACTACGTGAAGGCCATCCAAGTGAGGATTGGCGCTTTGCCCCACCTTGCCAGAACTTCCAGAGGCCGGCCCGAGATCAACAGCCTCTGCAACACTTGTCAGAAGTCCGGTACGCTCGGGCACATACCCATGGCGGGAGGATAAAGAGGCACGATAACATCAGTGTCTATTTGGCTGGATGACTGAGGCAGAGGGGTTACGAGGTGTCCTGTGAGCCCCGCATTCCGATTGTGGGGTCCTTTAAGAAGCCAGATATCGTGGCTTCCAAAGGTACAGAGGTCTATATAGACACTCAGGTCTCTGGCGTCCATTCCGCACTTTCAGCTGCACACCAGCATAAGTGCAGCTATTATGGCACCCCGGAAGTCCTACAGGGCGTATGGGATTTCCCCGGCAAAGGCACCATGCATGTGACATCTGCCACATTGAATTGGTGTGGCGCATGGTGCCAAGAAAATGCGAGTGCTCTCAGAGGGTTAGGGCTTACGTACCAGGACCTTGAGGTGTGCACTGTCAAAGCCCTAACCTGGACCCACTCCCTTCAAAGGATGTGGTCCAAGAGCACAGGTTGAAAATCGGAGCCTGCCTTGTCCATCTGGTATTGGCCAACAGGTTGGCAGAGGACATTTCCCCCTTTGTGCGCTTGGGGCGGGCGGGACTAGGTTGTTCTCCCATGGCTCCAAGGGCAGGTACCAGTTCCTGAGGTCGGGTTGTCGGGACGGGCGATGGACGCCTTGGCGGGGTCGCCTATTGCTTCCATACGACAGGCCACACTGGAAGGTGAGCGGTGCTGGAGAGTTACTGTGCATTCAGTCGGTAGGTAAGGTATATCGAACCATCATCTGACTGCCACCTCTCAACTTACTTCTGTCTATGCTATCAGCAATATGATCTTAAATCTTCCTCTTATTTTGTCCAAACACTCCTTCCCTCAATTAACAACTTCCTTCACTGTCAACACGTAGTTAGGTCGCCTACTGACATACCCCCATGCTAATGTAGCAAATGAAATGAAAAAAAAATGCACAGATTGTAGATGTAGTTAGACTTTTCTGCACGTCCCATCACTAATTGGGAATTATGAAGATAACAGGACTACTGAATAGTTATTGGTTAAGTGTATATGGCTATAATAAGTATTGAAAACAAAAAGATCAGCAAATTTCTAATTTAGCCTTGACCCAGCTGGGCAGGAATGAATACTTGTAGCTCATAAATTCCTCAGCTTGCCTTATGATAGGCTCAGGAAAGTCTTTCATAGAATCAAGACATTTATAATTATTACTTAAGAGAGATATAATGGAAGTATGTCACCATATGCATGTACAAATTTTACAAGTGATAAAAGGCTTTGCATGATCAGACAACATGCCTTGTTTTATTTACGGTTAATGTAAGGTTTTGCCTTTCAGAAAGATTTTTACTATGCTTCAACTTCAGAGCTAAGAGGATGACAAAAAACTTTGGTGGGAGGTGTAGCTGTTCTTAGAGCAATATGTTAGGGACATAGAGACCTAAAAGGATTTTTGCCAGCACCCTTGTTAGCTAAATCTGTACACAAAGTTTGGGGTAGTACAGTAGTACATTACTGTATCTTGTATAATATCCAGACTGAAATATGTGAGTTTTCTTTAAACTTGAAAACTAGTACAAGAAACTCACAACTGACCAATTACTGTGATGTTTAGCAGTTTATGAAAATGGACAATACTTTATAGCAAACTTCGTACTTTTGTTTTAAGATTCCCTTAAAGATACAAGTATGAAAGAATATGTTAAAAGTAGCTGTAAGATAAATTAGTTCCAGTAATTTTGGACACTGGCTCCTCAAGCATATCCTTGAATTAATAATGCATACTTAAAATTTTGGTTATGCCTACAAAGTCAACATTAAGGGAAAAGCCTGCATATTATTTGTACTATCTCATTACATTGAGCCATGCCCTTATGCATGCCATTCATACATTTTTATAAAATTTCCATGTCACTATACTCTGTAATACATGGTGTTCCTTCACAGCTGTTTTCCTACTGGCTGCTGTGCCAAAGGTAGTAATGGGTGATGAGGAGCCTTCAGCTTTACTATCCTGTTTCTGTACATATAAGAATTTAGGTTACTATTGCTGCCCTCTAGCTGCACAGATAACCTTGTCGTAGACCATTGGGTTGTCTTTTATCTCTTTCCCATATACTCCTATGTATAAAAAGGAAGATAGATTGTGTGCCCACCTGCCAGTAGACCCTGTGCTTATAATGATTAATTTTTTATTTGTCATCTGACCCCTGTTCTATTTTCTATATTTAGGCCATGATTGTTTGATTTGTTTGTTCTGCCTCACATGGTATCTTTTTTGTGATGGTTCCTGTAGTTTATACATTATTAAGCATTATACTTGTTACATGCTCCCAAAAATATGATCATTTAGATCAACTCAAGTCAAGTTCTAGATACATAAGAAATAAAGTTTCATGACATTACCCTGTGATAAATGTATATAGTTCTTCAAATTTTGTATTACTATGCAGCCTATTCTAGTGGGACTATTCAACATGTGTATATAAAAAAAGACATATTGCCTTATCAGCCCATGTATATTCTTGCATTATAGAGTAACTTAAATGATTGATATCTAAACTCTTATGATATGTAAGTTGTAATGAGTAAAATAATAATGACCAGATTTATAATGAACAATTTTAGTACAATTGTAGATTTTGTAGTGATATTTTCAAGATGACATATAAAGACAATATCTTTGTCATTGAATATTTGTAGTCAGTACTTTTAAAAACCTAGATGTAAATCATACCCCATATTTTTATCTATGGTAGAGCCACAGTGTCTATAAGGAGCCCCTATTACAAGCTCTACTTCTTTTGTCTATGTATTTCTTTAGGATATTTTGGATTGCTGCGCCAGTCCTACATTATACAGTTTTGGAAATCTAATGTACTAACCCATAAGTCATTCACCTATTCTTAGATTGTTGGGTATATGTCCGTTCAGAGGCCCACTTGATCTTCTGGTGAGTTTTGTTGTCTGAGAAATAGGTTCATGAATGGCCATTTTATCCTCTTGATCATTTCACCAAGCACAGTTCTAGGTGTCACTGCTGTAGCTCATGTTTCATATTTTTTCTATTAGGAATGCAAACGAAAACAAGAGATATTGTATGAGGATGCAGGTAGTGAAAATAACCTTTCATTTGCACTGTTTGCCTTAGTCCATGTATTGGTTTACAGTCGGTTTGACATCAGTAATTCTGCAGGATATACAATTTTTGTATGCTGTATACATACAGATTTAGACTTGCATGTGAGCATACTTATTTATATTCCATGTACTGACATGCATAAAGGGCAAACTCGTTGCTGGTCTCTTTAAAATTGTTCAGAGAGTTGTATGCAAGGTAAACTCTATGTGCATCAAAAAGCTCAAATTGTATAACCAAAACTATAATGTTCAAACACAAATGAATATGTTTAAACATTGCCTACCCCTTTAATTTCTAATTTTAGGATTTTAGTGCATTGAATAAGTGGATTTGCAGTTGCATTAGTTATGTAGTTTCATTTTATGACTTAGAAGCAGTGTACTTAAACTGAAAGTAGATGTGTTCATTTTGCTGTTAGTCAGGTTGGCATTGTATAAAACTCTTGATATATGTGTTGGCTTTAATTTTCTCTAGATATATTGTGATTTTAAGCAGTTACTGTGAAGGAAGATGTGTGAAAAATTTAATCATAGAAATGATGTGAAGAAAGATATGCTTAACCAGGTAATTCAGTATTTAGCAGTTTCATTGTGTACCTTTCATGGGAGTTCGCTCAATTAAGTTTATTCCCTGAGTGTTTAATGTTTACCATGGTATAATGAATGATAAAGTAATAATAGTTTAATGTTTCTTTCACTCTTTTGTGCTGAAGGAAACTGTTATAGTATTATAGTGTCTTATCCAAAAAAATACTTTCTAATTAAGGATTAATAATTCTTGAATTATACTGAAGATATTACTCTGACTTTTGTGTAAGTTTTTTTAAATTTTGCAATTTAATGTAATTTTGGATAATATTTTTCATCAGTTTTTAGTATATTACAAAGTGTAAGTCTTTTGCTCAGTGTGTTATGAAATCATAAACTTTTTTCTAAATCCTATTTTTCCTTCACAACCATAGCTTTTTGTGGGGAAATTGCACACTTGTTTTATACATGTTATTTGATACAACTCCAGGACCACTTGTGCAGGGCTGCAGTTTTGAGGCTGCACTTTGGTTAGGAGTAAGGAAATGATGAACTCCTTCGGAGCGAGAAGGTCCTTGTTGAGACTGTACTTGTATCCCTCCATAGACGTACAATTACACACCCTCGCTGAAGGGACTTCTTACTTGCAGTTGATCCAGTAATAGTTTGGAAATGTCTAGGGAGTAAAGTCTGGGGTTGGTGAGAGAATAAGAGCTGAGGAATGAGTAACTCTACTCCTGAAGCAGTTGTGACAGAATGTAAGAAAGTAAATTCTATGTTAGGTTAGGTTAGGTTAGGTTAGGATGAGAGGTATAAAGAAAAGAGTGTGGTTGAGAGAGCAGAAGAGGATGTGTTGAAATGGTTGGAACATATGGAAAGAATGAGTGAGGATGGTTGACAGAAAGGATATATGTGTCAGAAGTGGAGGGTACAAGAAGTGGGAGACCAAATTGGAGGTGGAAGGATAGAGTGAAAAAGATTTTGAGCGATAGGGGCCTGAATGTACAGGAGGGGTAAAAGGTGAGCACAGAATAGAGTGAATTGGAATGATGTATAATGTGGGTCGACTTGCTGTCAATGGACTGAACCAGCGCATGTAAATTATTTAAGGTAAACCATTGGAAGTTCTGTGAGTTCTTTGCATTACACATGCCATCTAGTGAATGAATTTGGTGTTTGTGGCCTCTTGTTGTATGGTTCCTGGTGCTACCTTGTTGACGCAGTGGGTGGTGATGCTGTTTTCCATGATGTAACAGTTATCATTTTTGAACTTGACACAACACACTCACTGGCCGTCTATGGTTAAACGCATACATTCGAATTCTAATTATGGCTGATGGTACAGTCAATCCTATGGGTTGGTTTGGGGTGTCTAAATGTGTGTGGATGTAACCAAGATGAGAAAAAAGGAGAGATAGGTAGTATGTTTGAGGAAAGGAA
>JAUUDY010341963.1:0-11605 GCA_032361765.1 Panulirus inflatus
ATATATGTCTGTGTAAGTATATGTATGTATACATTGAAATGTATAGGCATCTATATGTGCACGTGTGGGTGTTTATGTATATACACGTGTATGTGGGTGGGTTGGGCCATTCTTTTGTCTGTTTCCTTGCGCTACCTTGCTAATGCGGAAGACAGCATCAAAATATAATCAAATTATAAAATATAAGAAAAAAAATCACTTGTACAATCCTTGATAAATGGTACAAAGTTAACATTACATTATGGTTTTCTGTTCTGAGAACCAAAAAAGTTGTGCATATATTTTTGTATACTGAATTGTATTTTTTTCCATACCGATGCTTGCTTGCTTTTTCCATCTTAATGATGTGGGAAATAGATGACCTAGTCTTCAATTAAAAATCCCAACTTGGCTTCATCTTTCCATACTTTCAGAAAGTTAGTACTGCAAAGGATTTTCAGGACCTCTATTCCTTACCCTTAGTCATCTTTAGAAACATGTGGGTAATATTTTTTCTCCATTCTCCCCATGCATAATGATAAAAATATACAGTAAATCTTTAAAATATATTTCAAATACTTTAAAGGCACAATAATTTTTGTGTTTATTAAGTGCTCCTACCAAAATATTCATTCCTTCATGTTTAATTCAGAAGTTGCACTCTTTAACTGAATAAATGACTAGAATCTGCAAAAACTTGTAGTTACATAACTCCTTGCTTCCATTCAGCCTTATAAACAAGTTAATATGTGTACCTTCATCTGTCTAGACAGTCTTTCTTATGAAAAACGACAGAAAAGGGAGAATATAAAAAGATTGGATTAGATAATCAGTCAAATTATCCTTACATTAGATAGTGGTCTCAATTTTCATTGACTACATAACCTGGAATTTGGGAGTGGCATCATGTTCACTGGTTTCTTACTTTGGTGGGTTAAGTGATGGTGCTGTATTCAATGACATCATAACATTGTGGGTTACAGGTCAGTGTCAATCACAGGGATCATAATCTGGTGTTTCATGGGAAGGTGTCACATCAACAGTGCTATAATATGATGATTCATGACATTCATTGGTTTCATAACTTGGAAGTTCACTGGGTGGTGTCATGTTCGCTGCCTTCATCATTTGGGTCCCATTCATTACGTAGTTCTGATGAAACTTCAGTGAATACTGTATCCCATTTCCATTCTACATCAGGCTATGAAGGAAAGATTAATATAAAAACATTTTTGAAGGAAGAAAAAAGTGATATACATACATTTACAATTCCATGTGATTCACATTTGGACACTATCATTTGAGCTATATGGTAATAATGGAAGATATGGTGATCCATGAAAAACAAGCATGATCTTAATAATTCAGATTATGTTGAGGTTATTTCCTAAGGCATTTGCACACCCAGTTTTCAGTCATGATTTAGCTAAAAAATAAAGCTAAAACTTGCCAGGTAGGTGCAGATACTACCATATAACAGTAGGAGACATCTGACAACATTCACATTTACACAAGGATCAAGAGCATACAGCTTTGTACTTCACTAGTACATGTCATCAATTTAATTCCTGGATACTTGGAAGATTTAATTACAAAGTTTACTTTGTGCATACCAATACCCATATTTCTTACGGCATTTACCCTCGTCAGGTTTCTACTCTACCTCTTAAAACATTTCATTTTTGGTCACAAGTAAACTCCTATACTTTTCTAGTAAACACTTTTCATAGAAACTTAATTTTAGGCTTAATGTATCCTGTTAGTAACAGTTTACTCTCCCTCAGATTTTCATTCATCCTTTTCTTATGACCCTCATTTATGTTCATAATCAACACTTTTTTTTTTAAAGACTTTAAGTATCTTTCACCTTTCCTCTTCATTCCATCACTATTTTCTTGTAGATCTGACTCTCTTTCCAAGCAATAAAGATGGTTTAAGTTATAAAAAAGTACTCAACAAACCTCTCTTATGTCTGCTTCATTTGACAAACAGTTGGTAAGAAGTCGTAAGTCTATATCATCCAAGGTTGAGAAAGCAGCATGACGCAACAAGTCAGAGTCTAGCTCCTTGTATGTTGCTACTCGATTCACAGCAACACTGAGATAAAGGAAATTTAAGATATTGGTAAATGCTTACTTTCTAACAGGAATTTCTGTCTTGAATAGAAGAATATACTAGACTATTTTCACTACATTCAGAAAATAGACCACTACTAAAAAGATCTTATTCGTTTACTGAACACTTATAAGCAACAGATGTACTGACACCCATTTATCAGGGCAATTCAAAGAGTTTTTAACAAATGCCTGTTAATTTAGCATCTAAACCCTGTGTACCTTTCCATTTAATGATGTTTACATGCTTTCATCTAAAATGTTATTTTGAAAAACATGAAAATTATGATGGTTTAAGTGCTTTCCTTACATTCGGGAAGAGGATTCATTATCAAAGGAAAGTAATTAAGAGGAGTAGAAGTGGGGAACTGGAAATCTGCCTCTCCAGTATTATCATTTTCTAAATGTAAGGACATTAAAAAACAACTGAGGTTATCCTTGAAAGACTTAAGCTGGAGTTTCTGAATATCCACAGTTGCAGTTAGTATGAAAAGAAGGGATAGACTGGTAGTGTGCTTAATAAAAACTATCTGGCTGCTCTGACTCTCAGTGAAACAAATTTGAAGGGAAAAGTGGGAAGAGAGCGGACTAGAGTAAAGGAAGGGGTGAAACCTGATGCAGAAAGAGCCGTAAGACTGTGTTGAAAAGTGCAAGGAATAGAGTTAACAACTGATGCAGGTTAGAATTAAATTAGAAGGAAAGTTGAGTGATCGTTAAGATTAAGAGTGCATTTTGGTAGTTTTGACACAAGGAATTGCATTGTAGTGCAAAAAACGAATGCAAGGATGGATATGGCAACAGAGCCTATAATTAAAGATCATAGAGAAATGATTGTCATGTGATGAAAGAGGGATAATCAAGAATACATGGTTAAGGAAGGGCCATTGTTTGTCTGTTCTTGTTGCTAACTTCTCAAGGCATAATAGACTATTAGCTACTGCATAATAAACCTTTCCACTCATTTGTATATTATGCATGGCACTAACAAAATTTTATTTTGTTGTTCATAATCTTTGTAAAGATGAGTGTGTATATACATGTTCATAGATGCATGCGTGTTTATGCATGCTACACACTCATATCTGTACCCACCTGGGGGCCTGAGCAATCTGCTGGGTGAAATCTTCCTCTACAACTTAATCTAAGTCTGGGATAACAGGAATTTCTGGAAAGTCAACATAGACATATAACCAAAATGTCTACAAAATATTCTGCTAGGAAGACCACTTAAACTGTACTGTAAGTACAAGAAGACAGAAGAATGACTGAGAAGACATTTGAATAATATCAGTGGAAATTAAAAAGAACACGAAAATGTAGAATCCAAGTACTTGGATCAGTAATACTATCCTAAATTAATTATGAAAAAAAATGCATGAGGTTATCTTACATCCCTATCTATCAGGAAAAATGGCCTTCCTGTCTCATGAAAAGTAAGTTGCCAAGGTTGTATAAACATCTCCCTATTTATTATATAACCTACTTAGTCTTACTAACCATCTTTACATTCTTCTTAAGCCCTAGTCTTCTCTTCTAAACATCTTTACATTCTTCTTAAGCCCTACTCTTCTCTAACAGATAACTCTTTTCTCCCATTCACTAAACCAACATTAGCAATTTCAACTAACTTTCTTCTGTTGAATACCATTTGGTTTCTACCTGTCCTTTTAGCTTTTTAAGACTAAACTGTCAAAAGATGTTTTCACTAAACCCTTTTACATCACCACCAATATCCTTCATTTGCAAATCTATTTATATGCTTAACACCAAAAAGTCTGCTGCATACCTCTTGGACCTTGAATCTCCAAACTCGGACATCATCCGGTATAGGATTTGTCTCCCAGCTTTCACTGATATCCTCTATTGTGCCTGCTCGTCTTCTTATACTACAAAACCTTTAAACTTTCTTCACATATCTAAGTATGTGCCACAGGTCATAACATTTTCAAACTGGGGTCTTCTACTCTGATTTCAAAAGACACCATAGAAAATAGATAAAGTCCTCCCAAACAGATGGAGAGGAAGTGGGGTATGAAGCCCTCATGTTTTACATTCTTAATTATCTGGAGCAATTTATCAACCACCTGTCCCATACTCCACCTTTATAACTACAAAATTTTGCCCTCGATAAGTTCATGTAATTAAACTTGTGTAAACAGCTCATAACTAACCATACCTCCTCTGGCTACCCCCTCTACGTACCTGAATTGGCACCATAACATTAACTGGATTAATTTCAAAATTCTTTTTACACTATTCTTGGGAAGATTACTGCCTCTCTATGTGGAGAAACATTTTGTCTTTCTTGGGTGCATACTAGAAGTTACTACTCTGGAAATGGAGGCATACATCCCCTATTGCTCTATGACTATCTATTCCTCCAATCCACTTTTCAACTAATGTCATCTTTAAGTCACTTGGGGTAGGTACCTGGCATATTGGACCTCAAAGATCTCTCCTTCCTCTGACTTCTTTTCAGCTTTCATCTCTGCCCAAAATCATTGAAATTATGTTGATTGTGAGGCAAAGCATTTCTTTGTCCACAGGAAGTCTGACCTGAACTGCTGCAGGTGTTTCTCCACTTTCTGGTTTGGAGAAGTCACTGTCTGTGTACCCCTGCCATCACCTAATGCTCCAAAAAATTTATGATACGGCCACTGGCAACCCACAGATGGGCAATTGTGAAATCCATTCTTTCTGAACAGTCATTCTTTTGAATTCTTCATTTTTTTCATGTTTTTCCTGTGAGCCATGATTTGTCCATTTCTAAAATATAGGTTTTCCACTTTTTCCATACCTCTTTATCTCCTTAGCCCTTTTATATTTCATTTAAAGTCTCACCTTACTAAGTATTTCTGTTCATTACTAAGATGGAAAGACAAGACAAGGAATGTACTAGTAAGAGTACAGATGTATGAATATGCCAAAATGTGGTGACAACTGTCTGATTAGTTAATAGAGTCATTTCTATCTTGGTACAGGTACAGCATATTGGTGTAACTGACCTGTGTCCGAATCTGAGTCACGTAGAAACCTTTTATCCTCCAGTGGTGGCCCAAAGTCCCTGGATGGCAGACATAGGATAACAAATAAATCAAAAATATGAAATCAGTACTATATTTGAAAATACATCATAAAAATCGAATGAAAAAGTTACTTCAACAATTTTGATGTTCTGCTATTTGGTTAACAGAAGTTAGAAGTATATAAAAAAAATTTATCTGTTCTCATAAGGTGCACATGCATTAAAAACATATCTTGGGTACACTGGTAAACAAAGTGTGGTATGAGAGTACTTTTCTAAACGTATGGAAAGTTTAAGGTAGATACAATAGCCTTGATTTCTTATCCATACATTTTGAATTAAAAAAAGCCTAAAAACAGATAGTGTACTAGCCAAAAAAATATATATATATCAAAATATTACTGATAATTGATGACTGATTTAACATACAAATGAATGTTTATTCACTTGGCAATAACATAAGACTTGAAGACTTAACCTGTTGCATATAAACCTCAACTTTACTTGCTGCTTGCTACTCTATTACCAGTCAGAGTGCTGGGAATATGACTGCATACTTATCTCCAATCACAGCTTATTGTGATGTTGGATCACTGCCTGTTGAGGAATAATTTCAACAACACACAGTTCAGATATCTTAACCAGAATAAGAAAATTGCAGGTGAGGCACGGATCACCTGATATGGCATTGACTGAATGAGCTACAATTTCATAGAAATATAGAAACTTCACACTTTGTGCAGACTTCCATTTACATGTAAAGAGCAAAAGCAGCTGGCTTCTCTTAATAGCAGGAGGCTATTATGTGCTTAATCCATCCAATGGCTTGTATTAACCTTGACAAACTAGCTACAAGAAAACCTGGCTAATGCTGTATAGGTAAAAATCAGTCAAAAAAAATATTTAAAAAAATTCTTCAACTTCTCACTCCAAAGGAGCTTATCATTTACCTGTTACTTGGTGTACTATAGCTCCAAAAGCCCTGAAACAAGGGTTCCTGGGATTGCATGATAAAACATTTTGGCAAATAACTTGGATTCTTAACAAAGACTTAGCTGTTGACGTTTTGTCTACATCATATAGGTCTATAAAAAAAATGCTTTAGTCCATATTTCTAAAACACTGTGTTGAGGGTGTTTATAAGTTACATTGCAGAGGTTATATGTAACTGATCTACCCCATCAAACTGGGAATGAAGTAATGGAAATAGATGGATATATAGACAGGAGTAAAGGTGCCATGCAATCATACAACAGTGCTGAAGGACAGATGTTAAGGAATTCCTTTAATAGAGAACCCATAACAATTAAAATGTTACATCTTTACCATACCCAGTTTTGGCTGAGTTGGCCCAACCTCCAGCACGCCGCCCTGCTGGAGGACCTGAGGTGGAGGCATCCTGTAGAGGAAATGAGGGTTGAGAATTATATGTATATGACTCTAGAAGACTTAGAATCTTTTAGGAGACGATATATTCACATATCTAGAGATGAAGTATTTCACCCTCTTTGGAGACTCTGTATCCTGCAAAAGAGCTTTGACCCTGAAAGACAGCATCCTCTGGATAAATGATATGGTAACATATCTCCCTAGGAGACTTAGAAATTCTGAGTTTTCCTTCTATTCAGAACAAATTCACCTTAGGCATCAGCTAAAGATTTATGCTTTCATAGTCATGGCTCAAATACAAAAAAAAAATAATTTCCTTAAGTAACTAGTTTCAAGTAACAGTGAAAAATGAAGTTTGCCAAATTTATTGATGGATTTTGTGCCATTTAATGGTGCAGCTGAAGGTTCATAATATTCTTACCATGCATTTACCTGTTTATGCTAAATGGATGCTTACACAACTAAGTCATATACCATAAATGAAGTTCAGAAACTTAAAATTTCAATTTCTACTAAAGTCTTTGCATCTTACCCTTGGTGAAGGTGACTTGGACTTTAATGGAGAGTTATAAAGGCCCAGATCTTCAGCACCTCCCATAGTATCTAACCCAGCCGCTCGACGACCTTTCCGGGGAGATATCTGTTGAAAGTTATGACAAAATGAAGTCATCATAAACATTCATATCTGTACAGACATTACATGCAAACATGCATGCACCCTCTATACATACCGTATTACCAATAACTAACACCTTGCAAAAGTTATCTAAATGCCTGAGAGCTTCTGGTCAATTTTCTTTATTATACAAAAAGCCCAAACTTCTGCAGTCATCTCAAATATTGAGACAATACAGCTGTCACAACAAACTAATAT
This sequence comes from Panulirus inflatus, assembly GCA_032361765.1. Taxonomy (NCBI): domain Eukaryota; kingdom Metazoa; phylum Arthropoda; class Malacostraca; order Decapoda; family Palinuridae; genus Panulirus; species Panulirus inflatus. The sequence goes on from JAUUDY010341963.1 coordinate 7,382, forward strand.
CAATTTTGGTGAAAGTTTGTAGTGACTTTAAGGAAAGAGGAAATAAAATGGGTGGGAAGAAGCATAACATCTTGAGATTTTGAGAAGTTGGAGATTTTATTTTTACAAAGTGGAAGACATGAAGTTTGAATTTATCTCGTATAATACATATACAGTGCAATACATCATCATTTCACCAAGAAAAGCAAATAAAATACATAAAAAAAATACTCATTTCAAATGTGGTCCTCAAATACATTAATAATGATTGATAAAACAAGGTGAGGCCTAACAATATGAGGGTATACATGAACTAGACAAAAGGAAATGACTTCATGATGACTATATTAATGTTAAGGAACTCAGTAACACTGAAGGATAATAAAAATCTAGCTATATACACAATATTATTAATACCTTCAATTTTTAAAGTTACACTTTTCTCAAGAACATCTTTATTTTGACATTGTAGGGCTTGGGAAAGATATGAGGCGCTAAAGAAATCCAAAGTACTTACCTTTTTATTTGAAGGTGACAAACTAAAATCTGACTCCATATTTTCCCCTTAAAATATGCTTTATCAAGGATGACTGATGGCCTTATATCATGGTTGTTCACGACTTATTTCTACTTCAGATCTCATGTGCTGAGTATGCAAAATTCTCATGCTTCCAGCTTCTACATATGACTACCATTTAATCACAGGCAATCATGCCTGTCCTATACCAACACAACAACATTCCAGGAATGTTATGTTTACATTCTTATCTAGGAGCTATGTGTCCCGTCGCCTGATTGGTTAATCGGTTTTTGTCTAGCCTACTTATTTCCCGGCGCCTGATTGATTAACTAGATAAACAGATATACTGAAAAAAAAAGATGTATATATACATAATCAATCCTATCTTTTTAATATACTGGATATATATCAGATAAATTATTAAGTATTTGGTTTACCTTATTTCTATACTTCTGTTGTGTAAATAGATTTCTCACATGTATTTTTGTACAAATGATAAAAGGTGTTACAATATTGAATAACTTCATCTATTTTTCTAATAGCCAAGCTATTCTAAGGAGAATCATCCCTCTGTAACTCTTACTCTGCAGTTAATGCTTTCGTCCAGTCATTCAATTGAGAGCAATTTCACCTCATCTAATTATTAATAAGAAACCCTTCCGTTCTATAAATTTCCCATTACTGTCTGTACTTACAAGCCACTTCTCTGACTTGCTAAAATTTACATGTAGATACACTGAACTAAGTAGCAACTGTAATCAATTACAGCAAGTGGGCATGTTACAGAGTAATGATACGTATGCTAATAACTGTACTCAGTTCTTTTAACATTAATCTTTAGTCATAATGAAATTATTCTATTTTGCATTTTCAGTGGTTCCATTGTATTTTTTTTTTTATCATTTCCGAGCATAGTATGATGATCACATTGGAAATAAGTGTTTTTTTATGCTTTATGCGATATCCATGGTGGAAAAAAAAATATATATGCACACTGTATGTTGTCTAATAAACTCAAGCCAAATTAGCGGCTTGGAAAATTGGATATATGATGAGGGGAAAATTTCTGTTATTGGCGGACATGCAGAAGAGTTGAAACTTTTCCGTTACATTGTGCACTCTAAAAATGAATAATGGAGTATTATTAACATTAATAAACCGGTAATCTTTAAGTGTGATTTATGATATATGTCGTATTTTTCTTCGTGAAATATAGATACAAATACCATGGATGAACATGCATGGTCATGGAGACCAGCATGATCAATATGTGGTTAAAACAAATTCTTGAGAATATGACATGAAATAACATAAATCTATACAGTAATTACATAAATTATTTAATTCATATTACGAATGAGGATAACAAGATGAGATATAGAGCTGAAAACTTATATTAAATTCAAATCTGTTTCTGTAGAAGATATTTCGGGCAGTGTCAGCTGACGGGCCTGAGCTGCACCACCCCGCCTGCTACGCCAGTGTCGCCACCATGGCCTCCCAGTGGAATGTATACGAGAGCTTCTTGGCTCTACTTCAGGTATATTTATCGCCTTTGATAACATATAAATAGATGATAGTTCACACATGATGTTGTTATCGTTGCTGAATTTAATTTGACCGCTGTTTAAGTGTTTATTGGTGGCCATGGATTGTTAGGTACTGAAGGGCTAGCGGTTGAGGCTAAGGCAATTTGATGGTTGGTGGGGCGGGCCTTGTGTCATTCATGGAGGCGTTACCGTAGGACTGAAGGGACTTTTCTGCCTCTCACAAATGACACCTTTTTTTGGATTACTCTCACACACGTTGTTCTGCAAAAGATTATCAAACATGACTCTTGGTGACTTCTTACCTGCTCGATGTGGTGGTTTTTCCAACTGGCATGTCGGCGTTGGTGGGTCGGGTGTTATTATGCCGTCATTGATGTGAATTGATCACATAATTAGTAATTTATTGGAAAGAGGGTACTAGTGTACTAGCTTGACACACATGGAACTACATTATTGATATTGCTGGACACAGTGTTTTATGGTTCACACACACCTTTTAAAAATCTGATCCAGAAATTCCAAAATTGTAAATTGACTAGATTATGATAATTTTGGACAGGAGAGGTTACATTGCATATAGTCTATGTTTATCGTAAAGTGAACTCAACATTAGCTACTGAATAGGCAATTCATGGAAGTAAGCTTAGGATAGGCTAATGATTTTAGTGTCTGAAAACCAGAAAAATACCAAAACTGGATTCCAAGGTATGTCAGATTTGAGACGTTATACTAGTGTACTTTTCTTGTGTTTCAGCATCACGATACTTGTAAACTGGATAGGATTGATGAATAATATATGTATACATTTAAACAGAATTCTGACAAAGATCTTGACAAAACTCCAGATTTCTAAGTTTGAAGAATTCTGTTTGCATTTTTGTACTTATACATTTCTGTATTTGGGGATATAAGGAAAACTTTTCTCACCCATCCAAGTTTATGTCAGTAATTGATTCTTGCATAATTGCATAATCCATTATGGTTTCCATTAGCTGATTTTACAGTTATATGTACTATAGTATCAGACCTTCAGCAGCTTTTTTATCATCTCTGTTATGAACGTGTGTGTTGTCTGCATGAATTATTTCTCATCCTTTGAACTGAGAGCATTTAGTGGTTGGGTAAGCTGTGGATGAACTTTATTCACACTCCACAGTCTTTGCAAATTGTTATATATATATTATGATCATTATTACACACACACTGCTGTATTACATTTTGGTATCCAAAAATGTACTAAAAAATATTCCAGAAACAATTATTTTATGGTTTGCTTAATCCTTTCATATACTTTATTAAAGAATTTTATTGATGTTGCTACAAACTCTGTTAACCAAGTTCTAACTCTGGACAGGCTGGCCCGTACCACCTGGCACTGGAAGGAGTGCTGATTATGTGCATAATATGGCTCTTCACAGCGAAGAAGCAGCCCTCAAAATTTATTAAGCTAACCAAGAAGGTAAGATTTTATTAATGCATGATGAACTACAATAGTCCCCAGGTAGAATTTTTAGTATTGTTGATTGTAGAGATATTAGTACCATGATAATATTAACATTACTCATAGTTTTGATCGAATCAGTTTATCAGTTTATTAGTCATAGTAATGTTAGGCTTGATTCCCCATATGTGTAGTCAAGAAATCGAAGAGGAAGGTTTTGGAGGGTGAGCATCATTCAGGTTATCTTTCCCTATTATGGAATGAAGAAATGCATGTAAAAACAAAGGATATATACATGATACAACATTGAAGATAATGCATGCCACTGGTGTCTTAGCTGTCTCTTCTTTGTACATACATCAGCTGACTGTTCTACGTCTTCTATCTCACTCTTGTATTTCCCGTCAATGTGATCATTACTTGAAAGTGCACTTGGGAACTTGTAGTTCATTTTCCTGTTGGTTATCAGCATATACTGGATCATGTGCACATTGTGACCTCTTGCAATATATATATATATTGCACATATACATGAGATGTATACATCTCAACGTATACATATATATACACACACAGACATATACATATACACAAATGTACATAATTCATACTGTCTGCCCTTATTCATTCTTGTTGCCACCTCGCCACACATGAAATGAAAACCCCTTCCCCCCGCATGTGCGCAAGGTAGCGCTAGGAAAGACAACAAAGGCCACATTCATTCACACTCAGTC
>JAUUDY010342074.1:0-29669 GCA_032361765.1 Panulirus inflatus
TATATGATCAATTCACGTATCCATCGTGAACTTTACATTCGTGGCCAGGGGGGACCACATTAGTGGTTGGTTGGGTCATGTGAAAAATTCGTGTTGTTAGGAGAGTTTTTTTTTGACCTATGATGATAAGATCCTGGAGGCCCTGTCTATGGTGCTTTCATCCTGTCTTTAAAACCTTGCTCAAGAGGAGGCAGGTGACCCATGTTTCTGGTGCAATGCGCCGATATCTTTCTGCTCAGTGAGGTGGAGTCGACTGTGTTATTCTCCCATATGCCTTGTTCCCATTGATGACTTGACTGTTATTTAAAAAATAAGAGAAAGAAATAAACCACCACCCTCAAGCCAAGAGGAAATAAGCTCTCGAGGGTTTGATTAGATTTGGTAATTATGAAGAAGAAAAATATGCGGAATTCAGTCAAGAACTGATGCCGGTGTACCGATTCTATGTAGGTTAGAATATAACATCTACTGAAAAACATTGCAGGTTAAGCTGACGGGGTTGCACACACACACACACGCACACACACTGCCCTGACTCCATCTCTCACACCTTAAAGCTACACTGTACACCTTCCGTTATCAATCTATTGACAGCTATCAACAATGTTATGTAGAGATTTTTTCTTCCATACTTCATCGCCGTTTTCCGCGTTAGCGCCGGGAATAGACGAAGAAAAGCCACCACATCCGCTGATATCCATTCTCTATCAGTATATAGCTGTATATCTTTTATGTTAGTTGAACCCCTAGGGGTGGATGAACAGCTGGGATGACTGTGGACCGACTACCGCAACCAGGATTCGAACCTTTGCGCTCGACCCTGGGCGGTCGGTGAATGCGTCACGGTCATGAACGCTAACCGTTACACCTCAAGGCAGAAATGATAAGCCACTTGGCTTTTGACTAATTTGAGAATAACACTGAATAAGATCACTGTGTCTTGTGTTTGCAGAACAAGATTAAAATCATCAGGACAAGCAATGTATCTAACGGTCGTTATACGTGTATATCTAACTACTGAAATACGATATCTGGCTTCCTGGTCATTCAGTAATTATCATTCATACGTCTAAATGTACATACAAGTATTCTTCAGCTGACAACGGGCTGTCTGTATGATGACAAGAGCCGATGCCTGGCGAAGAACCAAGCGAGGACATCTACGCGATTCATTTATGAAAATGGTTTAAATATTTTTCCAGTGGACAGGATTTCACGATTCACAAAAGTGGTAAACTCGGCACACGTTGTGCTGAAGACTTTTATGAGGTTTAAATATCAGGTAATTCATTTATGCTTGTCATTTAATCATCTATCTGCCGTACCAGCTGAAGAACTTGGTTAACTAAACATGGAGGCTGGATGTTTCACTATCTATCTTTCCACTGGGTTACGTTAGGTGAGGGAGGACGGATCTCAGCTTCTCCCAAGACGGGAGGATATACAGAGTTGATGTTGGTTCACTGAACATGACCTTTCCCTAAATTCATGTTACGTCTCACTTAGGTAATTTCTCCTCTGTAGATAATCATCCATATGCCTTCTGATGAACTTCCCAGTGACTTACAGACCACATTCATCAAGGAGACTGGTCTATAGATCAGTGAGTCTTCCTGGTTTCCTTTTGTACAGACAAGTATGACATTTGCCCCCCTCCACTCCCTTAGCACTTTGCCTTTCTCCAGCAACATCTTGAATAGAATTTCAAGATGTCTGTCTAGTGTATTTAGACTCATCATCAGAACATACATATAATCTTTAAAAAATGTGACAGCCATACGTGTGGTCAGCCAGATATAAGAAATAAAATCAAGAAACAGCTAAAGAACTTCTAGGAAGTCAGTGAGAAATGTAGCTTCAGTTAGAAGTTCAAGCACAAAAACAATTCTTAAGAAACACTAAGTAACAATTAATCCATTTATCTGAAATCTTTGATTTCAAATTACCATTTTCGAGGGGGTAGATGAGGGGCATACAGACTCTCACTTCCCTGTTACACACCTTTAGATAGTGTCCTGTGTACTAAAGTACACATAAGCTTCCAAATCAATATATATTTCTTACCTCATCCTATGTTGAATCACTAGGTGAGACTGATGTCTCCATTTATAACTCCTCACCCAATATATAAAGTTGTGATCAACACACGTCAGTGCATCAAACTTAGAAGATCACAATACATGTCAGCGTATCAAGTGTATAAATTCAAGGGGACCACAAGGGCATGTCAGTGTATCCAGCTGAAGGAATCACCACATGTGTCAGTTTATCAAGCTGAAGGATCATCACACGTAAGTGCATTAAGATGAGGAAATTGCTACACGTCAGTGTATCAAGCTGAAGGGATCATCACACGTCAGTGCATCAAGCTGTGAGGATCATGAGTCATTATATCAAACTGAGGGGGATCACCATAAGTGTCAGTATATCCAGTGGAGGGGATCACCATGTGTCAGTAAATCAAAATGAGGGGATTACCACATATGTCAATGTCTCAAGCTGAGGGGATCATCACATGTCAGTATATCAAGCTTTGGGGATCATCACATGCATCAGTGTTAGCAAGCTTAAATGATTAAAGAAAATTCCTTTCCTAAACAATGAATGACTGGTCACTTTGAGTACTTACTCTTATACGTTGTTCTACTTCCAAACAATATGGCTGGTTTTGATACTGCTGAATTTCTCCAGTGATCTCAGCAACTTTTCGTCGCTTTGAGAAATTTATGAGACCTTCTGCAGCCCGCGGCAGGAAGTCAGGATTACCTTCTTCTATGAGCAAGATGTTTGTCAGGTACATTCCTATGGATGAACATGAAACAACAGTTAACTTCCATTCAATACCTTTAAAAAAAGCATTTTCTCCACACACAGCATTATGAAAGAAAATAGGGAAGTCAAGAAAAAAGACAAAATTTAAGGAAGAATCACATCGAATTCAAAGATTAATAGAAATCTAATAAAAGGAATTCAATAAAATATCACAAACGTTGGAGAGTGTAATTAGATAAAAATAAAAAACACCTGAATCTATCAGTATTCACATTTTAGTATTCACTAATTTACTTTTAACATGTTTCATACTGCAATTCCTATCAAAAGAAATTCTCTACCATATACAATATACACATGTTATGTAACAGTATAAAGGAAAAAATCAAACTTACCAAAAAATGGAACACATGGAGGATTGATGGAACGAAGTTTTTCCTGATATTTTTTACAATGGTTTTCACTAAGTTCAGATGCCTCCTCAAACACCTTTAGCTGACCAGGTGGAAGACGTTTCTTAACCTCCTGATGGTCAAATAAATTTCAGGATGAAATTATACCACAAATCGTATGAAAATGTACCTACATTAATCTGGGTTAATAGATGACAAAATGGAGTAAGTAAAAGAAAAAAATCAATACACTTTAAAGATAACAGTCTCCATTCTATCAACTGGGCAGCCTCAGATACATGGGATATCCACAACCTATATTAATAGATTCAGCACTGTGATTTGTTCCTACTCTGAAATAATCTTAAACAAAAAGATGCACACATTAAATATTCCAACATATCCTCAGTTTTCAATGAATGAATGCCCAGTTGTTTAGCCTTGCTGTGCATTTTCTATGCCTTCACAAAAACACACATGGTGTGGCCTACTGTCTGAGCTAAAAAGTAGAAAAAAATATTAAAAACAAACCGTACTGCTAACAAAAAGCATAAACTACAAGTCCTCTAAATCCAAGGGAAAAGGACACAAACAAAAAGTCAGAAAATCCATGCTAATTAGATGACAGCTGACTTTACCTGGTTGAGGATACAACTTAACTGATAAAGAATTTTGCTTCGTGGGTACTCAAAATAGCTGGGCATATGCATGACATTTGCAATCCATGGTTCAATCCATTTTCTTTAATGTTATGGAGAGGGTGTCATAACCATAGAGTCAGGGTACAAATATACCAGAAAGACAAAACAGAGAAACAAACCAAACTTACCATTTTGGTATGTTCTAATCTATGCACTGCTGCTGAGCCTAGTGCACTTGAAACCTCGAAAATTCCACTGAAATTGTTGAGGTCATGAAACATGACCATGATCTCCACAATTCTCATCATCACAGCCACGCGCTCTTCAAAGTTGTCAGTGTCCACAATGCACCGCATGAACCAGCGCGTTACCTACAAATGATAATTTTCTGTAATGTATCGCTGAACATCTAAGTAACGGTATATGATGTATTACATTACCTGAAATTTGCCATACTACCAAAATCAACACACAAAACAGTATCTATCTGCTTCATAATCTTTAAGACTATTCCAAATACTGGCAAATAATATTAGACCTTGTATTTTAGAATAAAAGAAGAAAGAAATAACATCAACAATATTTTGTCACTAAGTACAAAAGAGGATGAGACTCCAACAATCTCTTAATCACTAAAGCCTTCTAAAGGACATGAAATAATATAAGAATGCAATGTAAAATACATGATTACAAAATGTCTATTACTACTGGGACTTCAAATGGCTATTACAGGATATTATGTATGTGACTTCTCATATTCAAAATTGCAAGAGAAAATATTTTTCCCTATAAAACAAATGACATAAAACATGGAAAGACAATTAAACAGCACTCAGTCAACTCTAAATTACTTCAACTCAGCTCACTCAAAACTTCCAAGATTCCTCTCTAAAATTAACTCCCTCATATCAGGGCTTTAGAGAAATGATAAGGATCTTAAGTCTTTGCAAAAGAGAATCTGGAGAAAGTCATCTGGAATAGTCAATGACAGAAAATTAAAAAGCAAACACTCTGCACACTCTTAAATTTTCTAATGAAAACATAGATAACATGGAAAATGTTTTGAGGGGTTAAAGGGAACAAGGACACTTAATAAAACAATGCAATAAGGATATTCAAGGGAGAACTGTAATTAAAGTACATGTATAAAACTGAGAAACGATTAATGACATTATACAACCAATTGCAGGGAACCAGAATGTGTGACTATGACAAAAGATGAGGGACAGAAGTTTTCAGGAGAAAAGGTCCAAGTATCATCTAAATACATAATGTGCTGTTTGGAGACTGTTCTGAGTGGGATATGCTGCTCTGAGGGTGAGTATTTAAAACCTGGATATCAATATATTGATATAGTTTCATAAGTAACTACTTACATGGTTTGTGTGGTAGATCAGTTTGAGCAAATTGGGTGAGCGTTTCTCTTTGTCATCTTTGGTCCATGGTGTCCCCACTAGCTCAGATGGCTTCACACCTCTGTACAGTTCAAACTCTAACAAAGTTAACTGACGAGCGATTTCTATAGGATGAAGCATCAGCAGTGGTTTTACAAGATCAGGCTGTAGGAGAAAAATATCAAATGTAAATAATGACAGAAACAAACAGATTTTTTTTCTTTAACAGTAGTATACATCAAAACTTTAAACATTAGCTAGTTTCAGTTTTGATGATGGTTTGCAAATCCTTTTTAATGTCATTTGATATTCATATCAAGGGGTCTGTGGTAAATAAAATCTTTCAAAAACCATATTGGAAAAGAGAGAAACAATCATTTGCTTCAAGACATAAACCAATCTGTCATGAATAATTTTTTCCATTGTTTTGCAAAGATAACTTGTCAGTGCAATCAGTCTATACCTTGTGGAAATAGCTGCCAGTGTCTTTACCTGGTGAACAAAGCACATCTTATGGCTACATGGGAGTATACAAAGCATGCATATAAGCTAAAAAAATTAACGAGAATTCTAAGGAGGCTCTAGGAAGATGTTCTGATATAAATTTCATCCTCCCTTGAAGCACTTGAGTGAATATCAACTTTTGTACTTCCCACACATTTAAAATCTGCCAAGCCTGGGTGGTTGCAGAGCTGGTGGTGCAAGATCAAATCTCCCAACAGTCAGTCATCATCTAGCATTGCCAATGAAAACACATTCTCATGAGTTTTCTCAAAAGGAAATTCAGCAGGAAATTATCCTGAATTACTTGATTATCATCTTTCTTCAGATCATATGGAGAGTGATTTTATGGACACTGGCTCTTCCAGCATTGAAAGCTGACCAAGATGGGGGATAGGAATGTTTCTAGCACAACTGGAGAGCAGTGTTGCTAGCACCTAGCAACTGTTTATTTTACAAACTTTTATGATTTTGCAGTTATGAAAAAAATCATATGAATTACAAAGAATATACCAATTAAAAAGTTGATAATTAAGATAAAAGCATATGTTGATAGAAATGCTTTGAGGAAGGCATTCTGGGTATACGGTAAGGGAGGAAAGCTATTAGAATCAGTGAGGAGTTTTTATTCAAAGTGTTAGGCATGTGTGCAAGTAGGCAGAAGGTGAGTGGTCCCAGGTGAAGAGGGTTTTGCGAGAGGGGTGTGTGATGTCACATTGGCTGTTTTATTTGTTTATGGATGGAGTGGTGAGGGAGGTATATGCAAAGGGTCTGGAAAGAAGGGCAAGAATGCACTTATGTAGGGAGTGAAGGGGCCTGAGTATTGAGTCAGTTGTTGTTTGCTGACCAGCAATTCCAACAGGGTGAAGCATCAGCAGTGGTTTTACAAGATCAGCCTGGCTCAGGAGGGGGGTAGAAAAATATTCAGCAGTGGTTTTTACAAGATCAGCCTGGATCAGGATGGGGTAGAAAAATATGAAATACATATACTGAACAAAACAAACAGTCACATCAGTGGTGGCATATTCTGAGTGAGAAACTGCTACAGTTGGTGTCTGAGTTTGGAAGTGTGTGTGAAAGAAGGAAGTTGAGAGTAAATGTGAATGGAGCAAGGATATTAGGTTTAGCAGTGCAGAAAGTCAGGCTTTCAAGCAAATCTCATAAAAAATACCAAAAATTGCAGGTAATAGGTCATGGTATTTTTTGCCCAAAACATTTTGTTCAATAGTTTAAATACAAAAAGGAAATACTTCTATACATGAAATAATCATGAAAAATATCTCATAATGCTTATCTGAGCCAACTGTCATCCAATATCTAAAAGGCAAGTAATTGCATAATCTTAAAAATGTAACAACAGACCTTTTTCTCATACACACATCTTTATATCTTTTTTTTATTTTTTTCTTACTTTCCAAATGCTATAATTCCAGGTCATACAACCATTACAGACCTCTTGACTGCTGATTTAGAGGCTGTATTCCAGGCAACATTCATTCATGGTAAGACTTATGGCCAAAAGATATCCTTATAATCATCCATTTAAAGATCTATCAGGTATTAATAACACTTCATCCCCTCTATATATCTTCCAGTAATATATCTGGCATTTCTAATGAGTATGTATCTTTATGTACACTGAAAGTTCTTGTTTCCAAAAATATCTCAAGATAATAAGTAGGAAGACATAGTAAGCATTAAGTGTTACATTTCTAGCAGGGTATTGATCATCTATTTCTAGCTAACATTCTAGGAACTCCTACTAAACAAAAAAGTGAGGACAAAGTTATGCAATTTACCACTTCCTTCAATATCCAGTATTCATATCATACTTCATGCAATGAGTAAAGTACTCACACTTGTTGAAGTTCCCCCATGACCAATAGGAAGGATAGCTTCCCAGTCCTTCTCATCTAGTCTAATGTGCCACTTTGGAGATGGGGGCGATCGGTTTAAACTGAAGGTGATTTCTCTCTGTTCTTCATTGCACTGAAAACAGGATTCAACAACCTTATCAGCTATCTAAGAAAAACTGAGCAACATACAACTCTAATCAATGTATCAATTACAAAACTGATGTTAATAATAGTATCAAAATAATGCAATGATTTCATGAAAATACAATCGTAAATAATAGAACATAACCTTAAAGATGTTTAAGACAACACTTGTGGTCCAGGGACAATGGAAGTTTTGTAATTACAAAAAATGCAACTTACCCGTCTCTGAATGATCTTGGTTATAGATTCCACCCACTTCCGCATAGATTTTCCTTTCACCTTTTCTAAGAAACTCGTAAGGTTGTCTAACAACGTTTTGTCTCTTTCAAAGTCATAGAAGTGATAGTCTACCCAGTGACGTAAAACATTTAAAACCCTGAAATAAAGGTAGTTTGTCATAACACATATCAATCAAAATTTCAGTGACTCATGTCTATAATCTACTGAGCTATCTAGTCTTCCTATTATAATTTACTCAAGGTTTGGTACTAATCTAAAAAGTAGTACACTAATAAGTCATTACCCTGTAAGGTTTTAACATTTAGTTCCATTATACAAGCAATATAAGATACACCTTTGCATGCTTCAAACTAAAAACCTGAACCTTACATACAAACATTATCTATGAAAATCAATCACACTAAATGCTATTCTTCTCTTAATAAATCCTTAACCCAGAGAGAATGATCTGAATTTCACTGCAAACTGAAATTTACATCATTACCTAAATTGAACTGGTTGTGAATATTCTTTGCGGAAACGTTTAAGAATCTCTCTGTGTATTGATAGTTGCTGATTCTTCACCTCTTGCGTTTCTTCCTCACTTACAGCAGGGAGCTCAGGTTCAGGGATGTCAAAGCGTTGTATCAACAGGTCTAACAATTCCTAAGTTGGGCATCAAGCATGTGATAATATAATGGTTTTCATGGTTGGAATACTGTATTTCATTTCAAAATACTTACAACTACTTATATGTATCTCTTACAATTAGTTTAAGGAAATACGGGACATATAAAAGTGAAACATACCAGATGACAAAATTAAACTATTCCCTGTTTCTCATAATTTTTTTAACTATAAGAACAATGAAGTACTGAAAATATACATGCAGATTTTAAATTACAATTTTGCTAATCCAATACAATTTGTATAAAAGAACCAAAAATACTCATCAAAAATGAAAACTTCTAATAGGTTAAGAAATCAATCTTTTTTTACTGACAATATATTCGCACAAAGCTAAGGTAGGCTACTGAACTATTACTTGGCACTGCTTTCAATTAAAAATCTCTGTTTTTTAGTTCTAATCAACACAAACTGCCAAGAATTCCAGTTTCACTTAATAAAAACTGGTAGGTTGTTCAAGCAAAGCTCATTCTCCTTGTGTAGTGCAAGATAATAGGCACTGCCAAAGACAACCAATTACATGTCTCTGCTCTTTAGTTTTAATTAATACAAACCACCAAGAAAAATTCCAATTTTACTTTATGAAAACTGGTAAGGTGTTCAAGTAACGTTCATTCTCCTTTTCAAGTGCTCTGCTATTCTATATTCAAGCCCCAATACCTGCAGTATTGACTCTGTTCATAAGTGATCCTGCATACAACTACTGTTATCAAAAGATGTCTTTTGAACAGGAAAATCCAGTGTAATTTTCAGGTGCTGAATGTTACAAGAACTCTTTCATTTTATGCAAAAGATCTTAGGAAGATGTGTGATGGGAAGATGTCATAAAGAGGCATATGGTAGTATGTTAGGAGAGGTGGTGTGACCATGTAGGATGAAAGGATTATGAATGGTTACTAAAAAGTTTATCATTGTTTGGTCAGAAACATATGATGCAAGAAGGTAATGATATGGATACGCAGCAAATGTTTGATTAGAGGAAGATGATGATGGACTGCTGTTGCCATATTTACTTGAATATAAGCCACCCTCTAGTCTAAGCTGCAAGGTGATTTCTGGGCATATGTCATGCAAAATAATGTTTTGAACTCTATTCCAAGCTACACACTAAAGTTGAGCCATCACTCCGAAACTGCACATCAAAACTAAGTTTACCCTGAAATTTACTCTTTCATAATTTCCCCCCTTAAATACAACAGAGTCAAGGGATAAGGTGAGTTAAGGACTTGCTCATGTCATGTTATAGAGAACTACATTATTTTGTATGACTTGTAAGTTTCATGTTATAGAGAACTACATTGTTTTGTATGTCTCAATGGATATACAATATGGTTAAAGACCGAACGAAAATATCTCACTAACTGTATTAAACCACAAAAAAATATGATATCTAATGAAAACTTACCAGAAAATATGGTGATGAGGGCTTGATATGGTGGCAGAGGGAGTTGGGATGGAGTGAGGAGGAGAGAGGGGCACTAGGGTGTTCTACTTCACCCAATGAACTATCTGATTCAGCATCTGTTTTAACTGGGTGTGGAGAAGTTTGCCTAGGCCTTTTGAAAAATAACCAATTTTAGCTCTGTGGCATGCATCTTTTTCTCTCTATAAAGCCCCCTGCAGATGTGTGAAATATCTGTAAGCTTCACAAGAAACTTGAAGAGAAACTTTTTACAAAAATGCTAGAAACAAGCCAAGCACTGAAACTGCAAATGATGACGGCAAACAAGTTTAAAAAGTTGCATGACCGGAAGGTTTCATGAGATGAGGCCAAAAAAATTTAAAGGTCCTCCCCATACTGCAGAAATATGTGAAAATAGGCAAGTACAAGTACATAAAGACAGACAGACAGACAAAAATCACCAAAATGAGGACAGAGAAAAAAGACACAATTTACTGTGACCAGATTGAGTAAATGTCTAATAACTGTGAAAAGAAATTGTAAAGAGATATTTCTTCTTTATCTTAATACAAATGTAAGTCTGAATAATGAATAAATGAACATGTATTCATCCATATCTCTTATGCAGTTATGTACTCTTCATGTGTCAACATTAACATCAATGGCTGATGCAATGGCATATATTAGTGAATGTGAAAACGTGTCTCTTTTCATACCTTACTCTGTTAAATATCAATTATTGTTAGTAGGTATCAATTAATGCAAGGAAGTTAAAAATATACTGCAAATGTACAAATGTTCTTTATATGCAGCACAAAACATTAGCAGAGATATCTGCAGCACAGGTGATCTTGCCAGATATAATCATAAGTGAATAAAAAAATACTGCACATAAGAATTTTGGTCAAACTTTCATTTGTTATTTATACATCACTTATAATTTTTGCATATAATTATAAACCATTTTAAACAGACTGCCTGCCTTTTCTACTAATTTATCCATCATTCTGTTTGAGAATATAATGGAGGAAACATACTACATATTAAAAATACTAAGGAGAAACATATCTATGATTCATTTGAAATAAAAAGTTAGAGAACACTTACAGTGCATAAAAGTAATTGACAAACAAAAATGGAAGATGAAAGGAGTGAGAAGAACTACATTACAAGAAAGATGCTGTTGATATATACTGCCTAATATATTGTTATATAGTTTTTCATACTTGGAAGAAGATATGGATGAAAGTGACAAGTACAAAACATTGATTGAAGAAGTCACACTTAAATTACAGCATTTTACACTTCCATGTGAATGACCAGCTTTAAAAACTTAGTTTTAATACCAAAATTTATAGTTCATATCTAAGAGAACTATAAACCCTCAATGACAGATATCACTGAATACTATCAAAAACACGTCAAATGCTATTTGAAAATTATAACTAACAGTGGTGGTGACTAAGGTGAAGTGACAGTGGTAGATGCAATTCTTCAAAGAATGTCAAAACTGTATCGTATTGTAAGCCAGACCCCAACTTTTGCATTTTCTCAGGGGGAAAATAAGCACTTATGAACAAGTAAATATGATATACAGATGCGCTAAATGAACTTTTGAGGTTTGGAGTGTTTCAGAGAAAGATGCCAGAGCAATTGTTGATGATTATGTGCAATGCTATTTTTTGCACAAGGGTGTATTTGTGGATGATTAGGAGCAAAAAATGTTGGTGACAGAAATGAAGAAAATTCTGCAAAAACTTCAATGATTTGCACAAGAGTAATGGCAACAAAATACACATTAAAAGCATAAAATGAAAGAGCACGAGATATGTTTGTAAATTTATGATCTAATCTATCTATCTATATCTCTGATGCCTGTTTCCACCTAGAATTCCTTTACAGGGTGGCCACAGCAATAGTCTCCATAACTAGTAAACTCCATTGCAGTTTCTAAGCCTTCCGTGCCTTACACAGAGTTTGCAGAAGTTCCTACCTAATGGAAGTTCCTACTGACTACATATACCTAAAGTTCCTACTGACTACATATACCTAATATTCCACCACCATAAGGTTGCTACCTACTACTTCTACTTAATGTTTCTAATTAATGCTCCAGTCTAAATGTTCCTACCTGCTACTTCTATCTATTGCTCTTACCATCTTCCCAAAAGGCAAGGCTAGCACATGTTGTATGCTTATTGTGAACCATAAATCGACTAAAGGAACCTTGTGTTGAACAAAAAATCATGCTAAATAATCACTTATTGCCTAATTCATGAATATCCACAAAACCAGTGAAAAATGTTGTATGCCTATTTTGAACCATAAATCAACTAAAGAAACTTTGTGTTGAATAAAAAACATGCTGAACAATTACTTACTGTTGGTGTACAAAAACTTCGATAGGTAGTAAGAAATGTCCGTACGAACATTGGATCGGCATACATATGGTATGTTAACCTCTCAACCAACTTTGGCAGAGTTGCTCCCTGAATGAAAACCATCAAATTCAAAATGCATGTTTCTTAATAAGAACAATCATTCTATCTAGTTTCAAAAAGAAAAAATTGCTTGATTATCAAAATACAGCAGAAATACTATATCAGCATGAAACACAATTACAACTACAGGATAATCAATATTTTGCACTGAAACCAAAAAGTCATTAAAAAAAAATCACAAGTTGGGAAAGAAACAAGGTTCACATGTGCTCCTTATGTAGAGAAATTATTGGATTATATGAAAGTAAGGCATTAATAAAACAAATTCTATCTACAGGTTATGCAATGGCCAAAGCCATTACTCAATGGAAAACTTAATCCATCCTTATAATTTCCCTAGCCCTTCCCCAGGAAATACTTTCCCATATTTCAGTTTATAAAGAAGGTTCTAAAAGTAACTGGTGTTGAGTTCTTGAACAATAAGTTGAAAAGCCCATACATTTTTACCATTTTCAAGTATCCTTTTCTGAAACTTCAAGAATTATCAAATTATTCAAAAATATATGGTGTGATTACTACTTCCCGACGTGTAATTTGATTTCCATATATCACAACAACCTTAATTATCCTCACTATTGTAAGAATCATGAGTAAACTGCCAGGTCAGTCAGATGGACACACTCACATTAAGCACCTACGAGGGCGTGTTTCTCTTTCAGCCATTAGGGTTAATGATGCCTACTTGGAGTCTGAGCATGGCTATGAGTGTCAGTCTCTGTCTAGCAGCTGCTAAAGAATCCCTGACAAATTAGATAACTGAAGCTAGATGTTCTATGGTCAGAGGATGATGTTTGAGAAGTCCAGGAACCTGGGATTGCCTTTCCTGACTATACACATTTAAAATATTTCTGTGATATTTTGGTGTGTAAACACACATTCAGTGCAATAATTGGCAAGTTATTTGGGCCTCTAGTTCCTAAACTTGTTTCACATTAAAAGCCACTGAACTGAAATTTAAGAAACTGAGAACTACGATATTTCTCAATTTCTATCTCAGGAATTATTGCAACACTCTTGTATCTAGCGAAAGTCATTTATCTTTTATCATTCAGTATGCTATCTGTTGTCTTTTGCAGAAGAACAGCAAAAGAAAAGGTTTAGTTCAAATAAAGATATATTAATCATAGTACTCAGTAGAAAAAACCCACAATATTTCATTAATGCTACAATATCCATAATTACCTAACACCCAAAGAGATTTTATTTACATCTCTACACTTCTTTCAACAAATATAGTATTGTCCTCTCTCTGTCAATATCGTACCTTACTTGATCAACCAGTATCACTCAAAACAAAATACATCTAACTACAACAGGTATACAAGTAATTAAACAATCCAATTGCAGATAAATTAAATTATGATATATCTAAAAAGTAATATCATATAATGATTATTACACATTTAACTCATTTACCTTGATGAGTGGAGTTCCTGAGTTTTCTTTTTCTTCTATGATGATATTTGACTCTGAGTCTTCTATGGCAAACTGATATACTAAAGAATCTGGAAGTTTCAAGGGATGCTGCTTCTCCTCATCTAATAATATACTGTCTAAAATTCGTTCTAACATACTGCAAAGAAGAAAGGTTTCATATAACTCATATATTTTCTTTTTGCAACATAATTTGAGATAGAGTATTCTACAAAACAAATCTGCATACCATTCATAAAAGCTCACCATAAATTTCATGATTACCATTTTGTACAATTCAATCCCACTTCTCTTACAGTATTTTAAGAAAGCAATGGCATGGCTTTCCTCTTCTTTGTCAAATACCAAAAAGGGTTAATATATTCATCCATATACGTGTTTATTAAAACAACCTTTTCTCTATTGTTTGTGGAGATGGGAAAGACAATGAAATGCCATCATCAAAACCATTTCATTTATGCAATTTTTTTCAGTTTTTTCTTCATTCTTGTTTGCCATTTCCTATGCTAGTGAGGTAGTGCCAGGAACAGAACAAAGAAAGGCCTCATTCACTCACATCCATTCTCTAGCTGTCATGTGTAATGCAATGAAATCACAGCCACTTACCCACAATTAGGCCCCACACATCTTTCTGTGGTTTCTCCCAGCTGCTTCATGTGCCCTGGTTCAGTAAACTGACAGCACACTATACACATACATATATACACATTCATATCAACAAATACACATATGCATATGCATACACAGCCATATACATAGGTACATATTCATATTTGCTTGCCTTCATCCATTCCCGATGCCACCCCACCCCACTGGAAACAGCATTGCCACCCCCTGCGCCAGCAAGGTAGCGCCAGGAAAACAGACAAAAAAGGCCACAATCGTTCACACTCAGTCTCTAGCTGTCATGTGTAAAGCACTGAAACCAGAACTCCCTATCCACATCCTGGAACTTTTCATGTTCCATTTTCCTTGTGGTTATATGCATATACTAGATCATGTACATCATTGTGACCTCTTGCAATATATATGTATATATATGTATGTGGCCTTTGTTGTCTTTTCCTAGAGCTAACACGTGCGTGCGCGGGGGGGAGGGGGGCACCATTTCATGTGTGGCAGGGTGGCGACGGGAATGGCTGAGGGCAGCAAGTAAGAATATGTACATTGTGTATAAATGTATTTGTCTGTGCATGTATATGTATGTATTTGTCTGTTTCCTTGCGCTACCTCGCTAACAGGGGAACAACGACAAAATATAATATATAAAAAAAAATATAAGGCCCAGTCCTCTGTTCTTAACGCTACCTCGCTATTGCGGGAAATGGCGAATAGTTTGAAAGAAAGAAAGAAATATATATATGTGAGACGTCTGGGGTAAACCATGGAAAGGTAGGCAAATTCCTCATCAACTCACCAAGCTTTATTTACTCTCATCTTCTGCAATTCCAAATGAAATCCACCAGCAAAAGTCAAAACTACATGAACTGCCAAGAGCATGAGGTGCACCAAATCTAATCTCTATACAGCATCACAAATAGACAAGTTATCAGATTTTCCTTGTTTTTTTTTTTTTTTTCCTATAACGACAAGATTAAAACCTCTTTCTTTTAATCATTATTGAAAATATTCACAGTCCCATTGTTTGGAGGGTCCCCAATGGAGAACATATCAATGGTTTTCAAGGGATTCAACCTTTCACTACACTGTGCCCCTATTGCGGCATTATGTAATACAATGTGCCATAACAATATCAAAAATGTATACCTTAACACACTCAATCCTAGATGTCATCAAGTACCTAACAACACAGCTGAAAAAGATATCATGCAACAGAGGCACCTGTACATCATCAAAGGAAGTGTGAATGCATTATCATTTCAGAAAAACCCATGTGTAAGGAGTAACAGTTGTAAACAGCTTCACAGTAAAAGAAACAATTTCTTTTGTATCATTGTGTATATTATTGATAAAAAATATGGTAATTTTTCATCTATTCATGTAAATAATGTCCTGTCATTATAAATGTAAATACAAAAAATAATGCAAATAAATTCTAAATACAAATAATTTGCAAGTATTACTTATTTCATGTAAAATCACATACTGTAAAACACTGATACAGAGGAAAGGATACTAATCTTTTTTTTGTGTGTGCATTCTTAAATAAGTGACAAGAGATATTCTGTTAAGGCTTTTTTTTTTTTTTTTGAAGGCTAATCAACTTTTCAGAAACAAAGCATACTGAAAGGGCTAAACACCTGTATTATCTCCATGACACATCCCCATAAGCACAAATTTTTTTTTTAACTTTCTTCTTTATGAAAATGTGGGGTGATGACATCAACAGGAAGGGCCAATGCCAGCAGCATGGAAGCTCCTTACCTATATGAGCATACACGAATTATGGGGTTTTCCTGGTGTGACTAGATTCTATAAACACCTAGTCACATATCAAACTTTATGATTTATTTTCAAGGCATGATTTCACAGTACACATATATTATATATTTTTCACGTATATTTTATGTGTTCTTTATACAGGTAAAAGTATTAACATGTATGAAAGAATTAAAAACTATGTGCACCAAAAGTATCAACACTTGTATCTAGAAATTGTTCACTTTATTCTAAAACTAATAAGAGAGAGAGCCAACACCTGGTTTCCCACCCTGATGACGTATACACTCTCTCTCTGACATTCTGTCGGCTATAGAGATAAGTCATATTTCTTCTAACTGTGATAGTATGTTGCAAGTGAAATCTATGGATACTTGGAGGGAGTTACATCAGCTGGCATCTTAAAGAGAAGCAGGTAGCTTTAATATGTTGTGTGACAATGGAAGCAGTCTATAAGGGAGCAATATATGGGTTAACTTGTAAAATATGACCAACACATATATCTATAAAATACACACAGACAAACTTCACTAAGGCAAACTTGAACCATTATGGTAATGAAGTCTTCCTTCTACAGTTTTCATTGAAGTATGTCCAAAAAGAACAAGTCCTCTCATTGAGAGATGTGAAAACTAACCAAGCAACTGGAGTTGTCAAAATTTTTATTATGGAATATTATGGAAAACATTTGAATCATCTGTAGCTGATGCTACATCAGTAGGTACTCTTCAAGGGCATAACCAGGATTTAGAACAAGGGAGGATTTCCACCAACATTCCAACACCACTGTTTAAATGTTATCCTCTCTTAGTCTGCCCCATAATGGAACAGACTTCACTGTTAATGGAAAAGACTGACCTAACCATGGTTATAATGAGTGCATACTTTCCCACTCAACTTCCCTGCTCATCATGCTTGATCCTGACTGAAATGAGCTTCCTGTCACAATGCAAAATAAATTCAAATGACCTATTTTTGATTACTGTGATACTTCTGGCACTAACTGTTTGGCATGGTGTCAGGGATGGTGATAATCAGGAAAATCTAGTCCAGACTAAATATAACTCCTACCCAAACACTGGTTATGCTGAAGGTGGGACTGACATCTACACACGGCAGTCGGTGTCACAGCTGGTGACTACCTGAAAGTCCAGGAATGTGTCATACAGTATGTGCAGGTGTCACTATCAGTTAACAAGATTTAGTTGTTAGCAAGCCTCGGGGTGAAAACTCCTCTCACTCCTCTCTAGGTCTAGGTTTGCCTTCATCTTTTTTTTTTAAAGTAATAGTGGTGAAGGAAAGGGGTCGTTAAAAAGAACAAAAGAGCTAGCTATGCCCTTACTTTTGTTTGAAACTATATTAATAATATCAAGACAATACACGACAGTGCCCCACCATACTTTAATGTGAAATAAATACAAGTTTCGTATCACATGCCACAATTATCTATATCAACATTTTGCAAAATTTTCAAATATCAGTGAAACAGTTACTCTGTAATCTTTCTGATAATACAATTCAAAATTTCATCTCAAGAAAGAAGGCAAATCTATTCAATTTTCTCTCTCCCTTCCTTTACAATTTATCTATTACTTACAAAAATTTAGTAACTGATGCATGGAATTAATAATCATTAATCTACCAAATCTATATATAACAGTAACATAAGAAAGTGTTTTGGAAACAGCTGAGTTAGCGCATCAGCAATTTTGATGCAAGAGATCAGGTATTAGTGACGGGTGATTTCAATGCGAGTGGATAATGTGGCAGCTGCAAGTATAATTGGGGGCTGGGGAATTCAGTAAGGTGAATGGAAATGGTTAACAGCTTGTGGAGCTGTGCGCTGAAAAAATACTGGTGACTAGGAATACCTGGTTTAAAAAGAGAGACATACATAAGTATCCATGGAGTAGGGAAGATGGTGAGCAGGCATCAATGGATTACATAATAAGTGATAGGAGTTCAAAAGAGAGATTCTTGGAAGTGAATGTGCTCAGAGGGGCAACAATGGGATGTCTGATCATCACCTGATTGAGGCTATGGTTAGGATTTGTAAAGGCTTTCAGAAAAGAAGGAATGAAATGGGTTAGAAGAGGGTGGTGTAAGTGAGCTTGGAAAAGAGGCTTGTGTGAAGAAATGCCAGGAGAGAATGAGTGAAGAATGGCAAAAGGTGAGAGTAAACAAAGCTAAAGGAATGAAAGAGGAATATGACGTATTTAGGAAAGCAGTGCTGGTACATGTAAGAGAAGAGTGCAGCATACAGAAGGTAGGAGGAAGGCAGGTGAGAAAGGGTAGTGGGTGATGGGATGACAAAGTACTGTTGCTAGTGAAAGAGAAAAAGAGTTTTGTATGGGCTGCACTTATAGGAATGGAGTGCAAGTGATTGAGAGGTATATAAGAAACAACGGGAGGTAAAGAGAAAGATGTAGGGGCTGACAATGGGGCAAATGAGAGTTGGAGTGACCAGTTATCAGCAAAATTCAAGAAAAGTAAGAAACCATTTTGGAAGGAAGGTAATAGTACAAGATAAACGAGAAAAAATGGGGAAACTAATGAAGGGAGCCTATGGGGAAATAGTAATAGGCAGTGAAGAGTGAAAAAGTTACTAATCTGAAGGACTGCTGAATGTGTGATTGATAAGGTGGTAGATATAAGATGTTTGGGTTGGGGTGGTATAAAAACTGAGTCATGATGGCAAGTGGTTTGGAGAAAAAACATGTGATGAAAGCCTCATACAAGAAAAAATGTGGCACAGCAGTTAGGGTGGATGGTGGTGCAGCTGAATTTCTTAAAAAGGGGGTGACTGTTCTTGACTGGTTAGTTAAAATTTCCAATGCTGTATGGATCACGGTGAGGTGTCTGAGGATTGACAGAATGCATGTACAATGCCACTGAATAAAGGCATGGGGAAAAAAGGTGAGTATTGGAATTATGGAAGTATAAGTTTGCTGAGTGAACCTGATAAGTTGTTGAGAAGGTTGTATCATATACAGAGTATCAGACTAGGTAGGAATAATTTGGTTTCAAGAGTGGTACAGGATATGTGGATCAGAGGTAAGTCGTTGTTCGCTGATGATACAGTGATGGTGGCAGATTCAATTTAGAAGCTGCAGAAGTTAGTTTCCTAGTACGGGAGAATATGTGAAATGAGAAAGTTTGTGTGTGAATAAAAGCAAGGTTATATGATATAGCAGTGAAAAGAGAGAAGTTAGCTGGGGTGCGGGTCTGAATATAGAAAATTTTGAGATAGTGAGGGGTTTTAGGTGCCTGGGAGTGGACATGGAAGTGAATGGTACCATGGAAGTTAAGGTGAGTCATAGGGTGGGTGAGAAAGCGAACATACTAGGAACCATGAGGAATGCATGGGAATAAAAGTCACAATCTGGAAGGGTGAAAATGGGTATAGTACTCCTAATGGTGTTATAAGGCATGGGTTATAAATGAGAATGTACAGAAGAGAGTGAGTCTGCTGGAAATGAAATGTTTGAGAACAATATACTGTGTGAGGAGGGTTGATCGAGTAAGTTAAGATACGATAAGAGAGGGGTGTAGTTATAAGAAAATTAAAAGTGAGAGAGCTTAAAGGGGGTGTGCTGAAATTGTTTGCACATATAGAGAGAATGAGTAAGCAGAGGTTGAAAACGAGGATGTATGTGTCAAAAGTGGATGGGTGAAGGAAAAATAAATACCCATTTGGAGATAGAAGGATGAAGTGATTAAGATTTTGAGTATGCATGACATGAATATGCAGTTGGGTGTCAGGCATGCATGGGATAGAGTGTAACAGAGTGATGTGGTGTACTGGAGGTGATGTGCTATCAATGAACAGGACCAAAAATATTGGGGCAGCCATGGAAAAACCACTGAAAGGATGTGAGCCTGGTGTGTACTGGGGGCTGTTGTTTCAGTGCATTACACATGACAGTTAGGGAATGGATGCGAGTGAATGAGGCCTTTTCTTCAATGTTCCTGGTGCTATCTCAATAATGCAGGAAACAGTGAATGGATGTGAGTGAATAAAACTTTTTCTTCACTGTTCCTGGTGCTATCTCAATACTGCAGGGAATGGTGAACGAGTATGAAAGAAAAGAAAGTACCATATGCATTCATGGACAAAAATGCAAAATTCAAACTTCAACACAAAAGTGCAAAATTATCAAAATACGAATCTATGCAACAGATATCAAAAATGAGAAACTGAAGCTAATATAAGTTCTGATCCAAAATATTTACACAAACCCATATCAAGTGAGCTGATGGTTTCATAGGTGATACTACCATACATGTAGAAAAAGGACTTCTATATGTACTGTTCTTTATTTTTCATCAAAACACATTACAAAAGCTTATTGCCTCACCTGCGAGTGTTGAGCATGACAAGAGCAGCCATCCAGGTATTCTTCTCTTCCGCAGATTTGGCAAGTAGCACCACACTTGGCTGGTCCCTTGGTCGAATCTCGAATGAATGTTTCACCTCTGTTCCAAAACAACCCCAAAGCTGTCATTAGAGATTTACACTCCTCAAAAAATTTACTGGCAATGGAAATCTTTATGTATTGTTCTTACCATCTAAGAAGACAACAGGGACAAAAATTACATTGTCCACAAAAGACATTGTCCACCCCAATATATTTTCAAAGGTGATACACAGCTAAGGTTTATTTTGTGTAAAAGCATATTATGACGCTCTTATATGGTTGCTGAGATTAGTGTTTCTAACAGTGTGAGCACTAGCAACCTGCCTCAGTATGCATAAGGCTATCTCAAGGGAAGGATGTTCTTTCTTTACTCTTCCTGGCAGTCACTTAATTCTGGGAATTTTGATTCTGGGCACTGTTTTCTTTCACCTGTGCTTCATGATGGTTGCCCCTTGCCTGTCAAAGGAGAAGAAAGCCCAAATTCTCTCCTGGAAGCATGAATATGTGGGTACACGAGATTTCTAGGTGCACTGGGTGTTTAGAACACTATCAGGAGGCTACTTCCTGCAACACCTCATCAGTACCATGCCTCATTCAGATCAAAACTGTCTGGACCCAAAACATGGACCTAGAATACTTAGGAACCTTGCTAGTTCTATGCCCGGAAATCAGCAGATGGTAATCAAGGCCACAAGAGAGATGATAAAGTTCTAAAATGTAAGTGTGCCACTGCCTATGAAAACGTATGAGAAGAGGGACAAGGATTTTTCCAGACACTAGAATATCAGGGATTACAAGATATTCCAAAAGATAGGATGAGAGGGGTAATCTAAAAACTGTAAATTATGATACTGACTGAGAAGTGACTGAGATACTGAAAATTAAATATGGTGACGAGGTGTGGCTGTATGGGAAAAGTGGACATGTGCCATAAAATTATATGAAAGCAGCGATGGTCTGACAACAAAAAAATTTTCAAGTATACACCCAAACCACACCTGAACAGCTCATTTACCAGAATTATACATTACAATAACTTATAAATAAAGAACAAATTCATTTACTAGAAGGCAAAACTCTGTTTTAAAAGAATTTTGCATTTCAAATGACCACCTTCTTTTTGTCTCTGCACCAAGTTGATTTTCTGGTGAGATCATACGACTGCTTTGGACTGTTACTGTTATGATTTAGTAACAAAAGAGCTGTTGTATAGCATAAGTAAACCATTTAGAAAAAATAATGAAAAAGGGCACAAGAGAGGGCAAGAAAATAGCATGTATGAGGTAGAGGTTACTAGTAATTCATTCTCATATAAATATATGAGTATACTATTTTGTATGTGTGCCATTAAGTAGAAGTAAACATAGTCAGTAGGAACATTAGGTAGGAGCCTCTGCAAAGACTGCACTACAATTACCCTCTGCTAGTGGCCCTGTTAAGAGTGAGACCCTAAAGGATATGAAGCAGCACTGGAGTTAACTAGTTGTGGAGATTCCATTGCAGTGGCCATCCCCTTGAGGAAGTTCCAGGTAAGAGCAGACATTAGAGGTATACATAGATAGACAGATATTCCTAACATCAGAGAAGTTGCCAACATTGCCAAAAACCATCCAAACCACCAACTCTCCCTCCTCTTACCATCTTATACACTTCCTATACACTAAGTCACTGATACAAGCAATTCAATCAAAACGTTAAGAGATCTCTCCTACTACAGGCCTTGACAACATGTCAAACTTTCAAATAAAACATCAAGGCCCATTTGCAATCCAAGCTACACAACAAATCTTTAACATCTTGAAACTTGCTAACATAATAACAATCCTAAAGCCCTCTAAACCATCCAACACCCACTTCTCCAACTGTCCTTTATCACTTCTATGCTCAGTATCCAAACTCTGTGAAAAAATGATCCACAACAAAATTGGAGTAAACATCCCATTCTCATCCACTCGGCATGGCTTCAGACCTAGACACTCTATCACCAAACTATGTACTGAGCCCAAACAACACATCCTAGATATTTCAAACCAACTGCAACCCTCCTCTTGCACAGTACTATTGACAACAGACACCAACAAAGCATGTGACTCTGTCCCCTGACACATCCTCAAACAAAAGGTACCTGACACTACCCTCCATGACAAATGGTGGTAGGCCAATTTCATAGCCAGCCACCATATTCTCACCCACACAGCATGGCTTCAGACACGAACACCTTACCACCATACTGCACACTGAGCTCAAAGCATTCTAGATATTTTCAACTAACCACTGCCCTCCTCCTTCACAGTATTAGTGGTAATGGGCATCAATAAAGCATTTGACACTATTCCCTGACATATCCTCACACAAAAAATACTCGACACCCCCCTCCATAAAGATAAAATGTGGTGGGCCAATTTCATATCCAGCTGCCATAACTAGTCATTCATAATGGCTTCACCTCTACAACACTTAATGTATACAAGAGAGTTCCCAGGGAGTATTTCTTTCAATCATATCGTATACAACCTCCACTACCTCATGCAAACATAAACAAGGAGGTCCTTTCATGTGCAGAAGACCTCACAATCACCATAACACCCTGACACTGCAGTAGCAACAACAAACGTGCAGCAATAGATTCCATAATTTGGAATGAAAGCTCACCCAGAACAGAATGTCAACACCTTCACAAAAATCTTCAATTACTCTTTTGACCTCCAGACAGACACATACCCAGTTCACACCCTCCAGTCTCTTTAAATGGACAATCACTTCCCTTGAACAAAACACTAATCATTCTAAGCATCACATACAAAATGCGTGACATTCAATCCCCGCACTTATAATGTCAAAACAAAAGCAACAGATAAACTAAATGTCTTCAGAACACTAACTAGGACCTATTTCTTTTCAAAATTACTCCTTTTAAGTTCAATAAAATAATGGAAAAAAAGTTACCTTCAGTATCTTCTCTGTCAAGGATCGCCACCATTCTCATAAGAAATTTCTCCTTAAATCTGTATTCTCCAATCTGAAAGAAACAATCTTACTTAGATAAAAAGAATTACAATATACATGAGAAAATTTCATATTAACACACAATAGATTCATATGACACTAAGTGTTTCAATAAAATTGTCAATAAAAAGAACGAATCTTCCTAATAACATAACCTGCATAACACTGGTCTTAGGGATGGTATATTTTCCACAGAGTAAAAAAGAGATACTCTAATAAGTTTCAGAAGACAAATAAGCAAAACACCTCAAGTAAGAAAGCATCTCTATGCTTCTGCATAACAAAGCTGTGAAAGACCACAGCATAACATCCTGGTGTTCACTCATCTCATAAAGAAATGGCAACTGATACCAACAAGAAAACTGGATTCAGAATATGATTCCTTGCTTTTCTTTTCTGCACAATATATAAATGAATAGGAACAAAGAGACCCCTTTGACTCCATCAAGCTATACAAATAACAGTACAATGAAAAGGTAAAAAGATCCCAGAAAAAATTATGATAATCTAAGAATTTAGCATAGTATGTACAAATAACTTCAACAAAAAATACACAGGACCAATCTGATTTTCTCACAATTCTTTATCACGTTTGTAAAGTGCTGTAAAGGCAACTTGCTCTAATATAATGATGTACATTGCCAGTAGCCATGGTACATGTGTAATTACCTATTTGTAATTACCTATCTGTACAATACAGGGGAAGATTTCTACACTCATAGGGCCCAATCTCTTGAACTTTCTGTGCCATTAAGTGGCCTTTTAAACTGTCAGCATTCACTGCCTCAGTGTGTGTCTGTGTATGTGTGTGTGTGTGTAAATACTCATCCATGCATATGGGATGGGAGCTTTACATAAGTGAGGGGCTAACTTTTCAACATACAGTATGGCCATCAGAGTTTTCCTGATAGTCAAACTTACTTTATAATAGCTTAGCTTGTTCCATGTGTCTATTACTATGTTGCTAAAGAAATGCTTCAACCACTGCTCACATTCCTGAAGATGCTTCTTTACCTTAGTTTCCTCTTAAGACCTCTAGTTCTGCATTCTCTTTTGAATTTACACTCATCTCTTCTACAAATTTTTTTTTTCCTTATCTTATCCTGCTGCCCTCCAATTTGAGTAGGACAAGGGCTTCTATCCTCTGTTCGTAATTCATACAACGCAATTCTGATACAAAGCCCACTGCAATCCTTTAGGACTTCTCTAGCATTCTGATGTATTTCTTCTGGTAAGCAGACCAAATACATAACTCAAATTCCAGCCTGAACAGTATATACATTATCTTTCTAAAAATCTCTTTGCCTGTGTAAATGATGACTATTTTGGCAATGACCAACAGCATCCTACTTCTGCCCATCCTAGTTACCCTGTAGAAAATGAAAAAGAATATGCAGGCATCATTCTTTCTCCCTTAACAACAGGAATAAATAATTCTACTAACTAAAAATATTAAAATTGATAATAATAATAACCATAATAATAATAACAACAATAATAATAATAATAATAATAATAATAATAATAATAATAATAATAATAATAATAATAATAATAATAATAATAATAATTAGAAGAAGAAAAAGAATGCATTTATCCGTCTTCACCAAGACACCCTGTTACAGGGTTCATGCAGTGATAAAGGAGTTAGTCATGTCCATCAAGCGGGATCAAACATCAAAAAGCATATTGTTCTGTGTGTCTTTGTGGGGCGGGCACAAGATAACTGAGAAGGGTGTTCAGTGTCTTTACCATGGAAGTTGCATATTGGGCATGACAGATTTTGGGATATGTTGAATCAGTGTTTGTAATAGTGGAGAAGGGTGGTATTCAATGTACACAACAATGCATATCACAAACATGGGTGGGAGGTGTACTTTCAGATGGGTAAATACCAAGTGGAATGGCCTTCAAGCCTGGGTTGGGAGGGTAGTTGATTAGTGCTGGTTGAGTCATTACTGTGTGTATATGATTTGTCAATGTTGCATTTGTTGGGGAAGGGAGGATATAGCAATAATGGTGTATCAGTCCCAAGAATGAGAGGGACTTTCTAGAGAGGAAATACTACCTATGTGAGAGACAGCTAGGCTTTTAGAAAAAGAGGTCATGTGTACCAAACTTCTTTAAATTTCTAGAAGAGTGAGCTCTATCATAAACTAAAGGGAGGACTGGGAGGAGTATCTGTTTCTGGACGGCCAGAAAGCATTTCAAACTATGCTGTCTAGAAGGACAGTTAACAACGCTGGATCACCATGCAAGAATAAGAGGGATACTCCTTGGAAGGACAAAAGATTATATTAGAGGAAAGGAACACGGGATGCATGCCAGAGGGCCATACTTAAATTGGGATGAGGTCATCAGTGGAAAACAGCAGGGTTCTCTTCTGGAACCTTTTACTTTTTTTGATCTATGTGAGATTTGCCAGGAGGTATCAAATCTTCCCTACATAAGTTTGCAGATAATGCAAATGACATCAGGGATGTGAAAAGCAGGGAGGATTGCATCAACTTAAAAGAGACTATGAAAAACTACAAAGTTGGTCCGATACACTGTTGATGAAGTTCAAACCAAATCAATGTAATGAAGATGAGTCACAGCAAAAGAATGCCTCAATATGACTATCATCTAACAGAAAATAGGATGCAGGAACCTGTGTGTCAGAAAATCTTGGGAGTCAACATCATCCCTAACCTGTTGTCAGAGTCCCACCTTGGTAGTACAGTAAGGAGACCAATTGTTTGCTAGCAAACATTAAAACTGTATTCAAGTTCATGGATTGGGAATTATCCAGCAAGCTGTTCATAGTCTACAAAATAGAAAAGGCCAAAATTAGGATATGCTTCTCAAGTTTGGTTACTACATCTACATACATGCAGAGCTTATAGGAGAGAGCCACAAAGTTGGTACCAGAATTAGGTGAGATGAGTTACAAAGGAAAGTTAGGAGGCCTTGAATTTGCCAAAATTGGAAAAGACAAGGGGGAGGGGTGACCTGATCACAAAACTTAAGTTTTTAAAATGGAATGATGATGTAGATAGTTCTACAAGGGATGTAGCAAAAGAACAACAGGAGGACTTAAAATGAACTCAAACTGGAATTTTGTTAAAAAAAGATGTGAAAAAGTACTTTTATGTATATTAGTGGTGGATGAATGAAACAAAATCAATGAAGACTTGTAAATGTAGACAGCATTAAAAAATCTGAATACTTGCATGATAGTAGAAAATGTTCAAGAGATGTGTATTTTGAGGGACTGATGAATTTATCAAAAAGAAGGTGGCAGACACAGTGTAATGGTATGAGATGACATGCAAAGTAAGAGTCCTGGTGAATGGTATGGTAAAAAGAGAGGAGGTAATGAAAGCTTCGTTTTAAGATGAAGTGAGCAAAGTGGGAAGGGTGAATAGGTATAGAATAGTTTCTCAAGTGACTAGTTGGCCTAACTATTCAACATTCATATGGCCATGGCTGAGGTGCCTGAGAAATGGCAAAATGCATATATATTGCCCATATATCAAGGCAAAGGAATATAAGTGAATTTCTGAGTTACACATATATAAGTCTGCTGAATATAACTGGTAAGTTATATGGGGGAAAGTGGTTGCTGACAGGGTGTTAGCATGCATAGAACATCAGACTGGGGAGGAGCAATGCAGCTTTGGGAGTATTGTATGATGTTTGGGCCAAATTTTTGCTCTGAAGAATTTATGTGAGAAATTCTTGGATAAGGTAAGACAAATGTATATGACATTGATAGATCTGCAGAAAGCATATGAAAGGGTTGAGGGAGAGACACAGCAGAAAGCACTACAAATAAATGCAGTAAATGGAAAGTTACTAAATGCAGGAAGGAAATTTTACCGGGATAGTATGAGTTAAGTGTGAGTGGGAGGGGAGGAGGATTAGAAGTTCTCCATGATGGTAGGTCTGCATCACAGATGTGTATTGTCACAGCAGTTGTTTAATCTGTTTATGTGTAGATCAGTGAGGGAGATGAATGGTAAGGTCTTTGAGTGAAGGTCAGGTCTACACAGTATGGTGAAGATGGAGGTCATGAGCAATCAATAAGTTGACACTTGAAGGTGACACAGCTCTAGTGGCAGGCACCATAGAAAACTCCAGATGCTGATAAAAGAGTCTGGGAGAGTGTGCATAAGGAGTATGTTGAGAGCAGAGTGAAAAAAGTAAGGGGGAGAATACTTCCCACGTATTCCCTGCATGTCGAAGAAGGCAGCTAAAGGGAGGGAGTGGGAGGCTGGAAATTCTCCCCTCCTGTTTTTTTTTTTTTTTACTTTTCCAAAAAAAAAGGAGCAGAGTAGGCTCAGTCCTATATTAAAACGCTGACTCGCTGATGTGGGAAATGGCGAATATGCATGAAAAAAAGAATAAATAATAATACTAATAATAATAATAATAATAATAATAATAACTAATAAAATAAATTAACATAAATGATAATATTAATAATAATCCACGAGAACAGGGGAGAAAGAAAACTACCTCGATATATGCATGTTGCAGAAGGTGAATAAGCGGTTCTGAAAGGGGAAGGGCTTAGAAATCCTCCCTTCTTGAATTAAGACTTTCTAAAGGAAACAGGAGGAAAGTGAGTATACTTACTTAAAGGTTTGTTCTTGATGCTGCCTCTAAAGTGGGAAAGGTTAGAAAAAAATTTGTTTCTAATAATATACATCCCCATGTCTCCAACTTAGTTGGGACCTAGCTGAATTCAGATAGGCAGAAAATTCCATCAAGTGAAACTTATAAAAAAGAATGTTCCAGAATTCTGGAATAGACTGAGTAAATTTGACTTGTACTCACCAAGTGGAAGGCTTTACTGGTGCTCATGGATAAGGTAGTTGTACTGTAGTGCAGATTAATACTTGGTGGCTTGGATGTAAGAGAATGTGAACATGAGGTACGGGTGCTCAGACAGGCTCTTCACTTTTAACCGATTTCATATATGTTTTCAAATGCCTTAACGCAGCTAGAATTTCTTGATCGCCCAACAGAAAAATTCCAAAGCTCTTTGATCTCACAACATCTCATTAAAGACTTTGCTTTCTAACAAGCCAATCTGCAGCATACATATTCTCTCCCTCCCTCTCTCTCACTTCACGGGCAAAATCAACTGGATAGAACATAGTAACAACCATGAAAGGCTGAAAGAACTGCCTTGAATGGAGAAGAGAAAAAATATGAAAACCTACGCATGGAAATTAATTGAAGGTACAAATAAAAAGTGGTAAACTTGAAAGCTTCTCCACAAAGAAGCTACAGAGATATTAGCTCTTCTGGCATAACATGGAACATACCAAAAATTAATCATCAAACAAAAATATACGACAATCTAACCAGGAATGAAGACTATATTCAATATACAAGGGAAATTAGGAACTATCTAAGGAATAATGAGAGAAACTGTAAAGAATGCTTGACATGTGGTTGAAATCAGTCCCACATGAACCAAGAACAGACTGTTTTGTAATGCAGGTGGTAACTGCAATAAATCATCTTATTCAACGAGCAAGACGTGCAGTGAGCACTTTGCGCAAGCCCTATGATTATGGCTAAATCCCATAGTAGGTACTCATAGGTAGGTCTGTAGTGTCTCTCTTGCAGAAACACTCCTCTTTCCAGTTGGTATATCAATTAAACTTTTGCTATATACTTAGTGCAATGTGCTTCCTACCTCTACCAGAAGAATCACTGTCCTATCCACTGGGGAGATGCTTTTATAAGGGACTAGTATGGTCAAATGATGGAAAAACTGAGTCACCAAAGAGTCCTACTGGTTCACAGACACAGAGAATCACATAATAGTACCCTGCGATGATCAAATAAATGTATCACATTTATTCTCTGCTCGAGGTTATAGCTTGCTGATAGGAAGTGATGTACA
>JAUUDY010342075.1:0-17800 GCA_032361765.1 Panulirus inflatus
GAGAGACTGAGTGAGGAAGGATTGACAAAGAGGATATATGTGTGAGAGGTGGAAGGAATGAGGAGAAGTGGGAGACCAAATTGGAGGTGGAAAGATGGAGTGATAAAGATTTTGAGTGATTGGGGCCTGAACATACAGGAGGGTGAAAGGCTTACAAGGCCACATTCGTTCACACTCAGTCTCTAGCTGTCATGTGCAATGCACTGAAACCACAGCTCCCTTTCCACATCCAGGCCCCACAGACCTTTCCATGCTTTACCCCAGACGCTTCACATGCCCTGGTTCTGTCCATTGAAAGCGCGTCAACCCCGATATACCACATTGTTCCAATTCACTCTATTCCTTGCATGCCTTTCACCGTCCTATACATTCAGGCCCCGATCGCTCAAAATCTTTTTCACATCATCCTTCCACCTCTAATTTGATCTCCCACTTCTTCCCTCCACCTCTGACACATATGTCCTTGACACATATGTCCTCTTTGTCAATCTTCCCTCACTCATCCTCTCCATGTGACTAAACCATTTCAACACACCCTCTTCTGCTATCTCAACCACACTCTTTTTATTACCACACATATCTCTTACCTTTTTGTTACTTACTCGATCAAACCACCTCACACCACATGTTGTCCTCAAACATTTCATTATTTTACTTCTTCATCCCACCACTCAGTACCCCTTTCTAACCTACCAACCTCCCACCTTTCTTATGCCACATGCATCTTTTTTTTAAGCCATCACTGCTTTCCTAAATACATCCCATTCCTCCCCCTTTCCCCTTAATGTCATTTGCTCTCAGCTTCTGCACTCAGTTTCTCCTGGGAGGTAGACAGATTAGAAAGGGTAGTAAGTGATGGGCTGAAGAAGAAAGGTTGTTAGTGAAGAATAAGAGAGAGGAAGTAGTGCAAATGATTAAGAGATGTATAAAAGAAAGTGGCAGAAGGTCAAGAGAAAGATGTAATCAGTGAAAAAGAGGGCAAATGAGAGTTGGGTGAGAGAGTATCATTAAATTTCAGGGAAAATAAAAAGATGTTTTGGAAGGAGGTAAGTAATGTGTATAAGACAAGAGAACAAATGGAAACATCAGTGAAGGGGGCAAATGGGGAGTTAATAACAAATAGTGATGAAGTGAGGAGGAGATTGAGTGAATATTTTGAAGGTTTGTTGACTGTGTTTGATGATAGAGTGGCAGATATAGGATGTTTTGGTCAGGGTGGTTTGTGAAGTGAGAGGGGTCAGGAGAATGGTTTGGTAAACAAAGAGGAGGTAGTGAAAGCTTTGCGGAAGATGAAAGTCAACAAGGCGGTGGGTTTGGGTGGTATTGCAGCGTAATTTATTAAAAAAGGGGGGTTACTGTGTTCTTGATTGGTTGGTAAGGATGTTCAGTGTATGTATGGATCATGGTGAAGTGCCTGAGGATTGGCTGAATGCATGCATAGTGCCATTGTGCAAAGGCAATATGTGTCAGAGGTGGAGAGAAGGAAGAGAGGGAGACCAAGATGGAGTGAAAAAGATTTTGAGTGATCGGGGCCTGAACATACAGGAGATTGAAAGGCGTGCAAGGAATAGAGTGAATTGGAACGGTGTGGTATACCAAGGTCAACATACTGTCAATGGATTGAACCAGGGCATGTAAAGCGTCTTGGGTAAAGTATGGAAAGGTCTGTAGGGCCTGGATGTGGAAAGGGAGCTGTGGTTTCGGTGCATTACACATGACCGCTTGAGACTGAGTTTGAACAAATTAGTATTTTTGTTTTTTTTTTTTTTTTTTTTTTTTCTGTTACTGGACTCAACTGTTCAAGGCTACACTGTGAGTGAAAAGTCACCTCTGACAAGGCTGTATCATAGAGAGTAAAGTCTTATCAAGAACTCACTCCTGCTACTGTGAGTAGTGGACCCTTGGACTGCAGAAGCCTTTAGAAAGGTCCTGGGTAACACAAGGACTGTTTTGTGGAAATTGGTCTTGGGGTAGGCATATATGAAATATATACATACATGCATACTTCCTATGTACTAATTTCCTGCCCCAGGAATCCTTTCTATCTTGAGGCTCCTCCAGCACCCAGGTCCCATTTCCTCTGGTTGGGACCACAGGTCATAAAATGTTGTGATGCAGTGTTTGCAACTGTGTGCAGAGAGTGCAGAGCAATTGAGTAGAAAGTGCGTGGTGTCTTTTTCATGGTATTTGCATGGGCATGAAGGGCTTTTGGGATATGTTAGAAAAGTGGTTGTAGTGATGGGTGATGTCCAGAGCATAAATGGGAGAGTGTGACTTGTTTGTCTTGGGTGGGGTTGGAATTTAAGACTGAGTTAGAAGGTTGGTTGTTTAGTCCATGTTTGCTTACATGAGTGTGTATGTGTCTTGTCGGTGTTATACATATATATTGGAAGTTAAGGTATCTGTGAGTAATTAGAGGTTACTGAAGTGTGAGGCAGGGATAAGCTTCTTATTTTTACTTGGGGGTTGGTGGTTAGTTACAGAATGGTTTGGGTGGATGAGGGGGTTTAGTGCTGTTGCATAGAATTGAGTGCCAAGCATGTTGCGGCAGAACTGTATTAGGAGAATCTTTATTCATTGTGAAGGTGTTGAGTGTTTGTGGTTGATAGACTGCCATCGATTGTTCTGATTGCACTATTTTGTGTAGTTTGCAACTTTTATATTTGCTTTTGAGAGGGTGGGAGAAAGCCAGGCTCCCTTGCAATGGTAGAAGAAGCATTTAAAAAAAGTGTGATCAAGGATTTCTTAGAAAAACAGCTAGATTCTGAAGTTTACACAATGTCTCTCAAGTCTTTGCACTCTGCAAATGAAGTGATAAATTCCCAACCTTAGAATACTTTCTTATGTTATGATTATAATGGTAAAGGGAGAAATAACACTACAGTCCCCATACCTTTCATGCATGTTGCAGAAGGCGATTAATTCAGGTAGGAGCAGGTGCTGTATTATTACTTTCCAAAAGCAGAAACAGAGGAAGTGTTTGATATTAACCCCATCTCAGGGTCACCACAGTATATTTGCCAAAAGTGCCATACAAAACAGATCACAAACAAAAACAGCTTTCTTCAGATACAATTCACAGAAATGTAGCCTTGCAGCATTAACTACAACATAATCAACACCTACATACCTTCCCCTTCCACCTGCCCTCTTAAATACTCTCCTCAGCAGCAGAACCTAACCACATGCCTAACTCCTATCTGTATGAAGTTTTCAATACCTCTCATCATCCATGGTTAACATCCACACTCAGGATCATCAAGATGATCTACTCATAGGTCAACTGCACCCTTTCAACTTCCTCAACCTATGTATCCTACCAACCAGATTCTCAGCCCACCACCTCCAGCAACCAACCTCGTCAGACATTAGTCTGATGTTACCAGACTATACCTGCAAGTAGTTACATTGCAAGTGAGAAGCCACTTTCATTGAGGCTGTATCATTGTTAGCAGACAGAAAGGGTACAGTCTCATTGAGGACTCTGTCGTTTCTCTGCTCCAGATGAAGTGCAGCCTCAGAGCTGCAGGAGCCAAATAAAAGGTGTTTTAAGGTTTTATGATGATAAGAATAATGATAGTAATGATAATAAAATAATGATAGTGATTATAATGAAGAATAATTTTAATAACTATAATGATAATGATAGTAACATTTTTGATAAGTAAGATAATTGTCCAGAACAGTTACATCCTTACATTACAGAAAGATCCCCAAGTTTAACCTAACCTATCCAACCCTAACCTCTGGTGCCAGCTGGAGGTCAGAGTTCACAGAAAGTGAAAGCAGCCAACAAACTGCGCGTTCAGACATCCAAGATTGTGTCCAGTTTTAAGAATGACTCAGTATCGTGCCGTATGGTGAGGGAGTATGTTGGTCACCGGGATGGAGTGTGGGATGTAGCAGTGTCTCGAGGCGGCACACCAGTCATTGCCACAGCTTCAGCTGGTAAAGTAGCAAAATGACTTCTTTGATGAGTATATAAAGTCATGCATGTAGTGGAATTTTTAGGAAAACAGAGCATTCAGACTTTGAAAATTAGTATACATCTTTTGTAATTTACTGTTGAATATCTATTTGTGTCTTTTTTGTTATACAGTTATCACAGTAATCTTTGTGTTTCTCACAATCTGTATTTAAGGATACATTTAGAGACTTGACCCACTATCTTTCTTGATTGGTTGTATAGTTAGTACTAAATATCTTATTGAGTGATCACCTCCTTAATATCTTGTATAGCATTCCCCAAACATGAGTTGAGTTGACTTTAATACCATGTAGAGAACATTGAAAGGGCAGGGGCTCACAAGGAAAAAAGAAAAATAAAGGACACTTTTTATCGTTCTTACGACACAAAAAAATTGACAATTTAGAGCCTGTTGGTAGATGGGTAGGGGCTAGAGAAAGCCACCCCTAACTGTCCATAAACCCAGTCACACATTGGCTTTGATATTAATTAAACCCATCCCATATGTTTGCATGCTTAGTTGCAAACAATAAACTAGGTAGTTCATCACTTCAACTTGCCCATTATTTTTCTTTGTGTTTTCAGACCAGACAGCCTGTGTTTGGGGTATAGATGGAGGGCGGAATTTGCTCCAGTACACAGGTCACAGTGGATCTGTCAATTCAGTAAAATTCCATCCAACACAGGATTTAATCCTTTCAGCAAGTGGTGACCACACAGCACATATATGGCAAGCTGCCATCACTCCTGACCAGCTGGTATGACATTATGGTATTGTATCATTAGTCATGATCTCTTATGGTGAGTAATTTGGCTGCCATTACTTCAGAAACCATCCAGGAGTATTTCTGTATTTTTAGTAGGAATTCTAGAAAACGTGGCAAAATTTTTCCTTATAATTTGTATATCTTTGTTACCTGAGGGCAAAAGAATTTACTTGTCACTGTTTGAATCTTCTCATAATTTGATTATCATTAAAGTAGTTCATAACTTAGTCCCATTACTTTTGTCATGACAGTGCTATGGATTCAGATTTACTGCTGTAATATTTTGTCTTTTCTTTAATTTGTAACTCTTTTAACTGAAGAAAAGAAAGTAGATTCATCTCCTGCATCTCAGATCACACTGCCATTCATTTTTATAAATGAGAACAGCAGTCACAGGGGATGGGGTCAAATGTCATATTTAAGTATTGCTTCGTTTAGTAGATTTATGATTAGAACAAAAAAGATTTCATAGTATACCAAAAACTTACTGCAAGGGATTGAAGCCGTTTATATACCATGGATACAAAGATATTTTCAATTGCTCTGTACCATCACTGTATGGTAGCTCCTGATATGTAATCACACTGTTGAGCTTGACACAGATTCTTCACTCAGCACTGCACCTAAAATGGAGAACACAAGTTAAATAGTTTTCTTTTGATACTTGTGTTTCATCATAAACCTTATTTTTTTTGTCATTGTTAACATTCCTAAGGTGAGAGTAGCTCTCTCCTAATATTGATTTTACATTGTCTCATGTATTGAATTCGCTTCCATGTATTGAATTCACTTCCTGTAATTTTGATATTACAGAATAGAAATATGTATATTTATGTTGTACAGCGAGTGCACTCTTCTGAGGATGAAGTCGATGGTAGTGATCACGAAGATGAAGAAGATGGGGGATTGATGATTGGTCGCTGTGATGGAGGAGGTGCAGCCACATTACGGACACCATTAAGGGAGCTAACAGGACACACCAGTGTAGTCATTGCTGCAGATTGGCTGCCTGGTGGAGATCAAGCTATTACTGCTGCTTGGGATAGAACAGCTAATTTGTATGATACACATACTGGTGACCTGCTTTCTCAGTTGATTGGTAAGCATAGCACCACAGTATGGGATAATTCATGTGGACTGAGGATTAAGAAAGAGTATGCTTCTTTCAGTTTGTATGCTTTGAAGGGTGAGCCAGAACTGTCTTTATATGATTTAGTTTGTGAATACATTTAACATTGTAAAAGGAGTGAGTTAGAGTAGCCACAGGTTTACATCCCCTGTAGGACGATCATGGTCTTTCCAGACTAAAGCTCTAGAATCATATTTGTTCTCATATTTTATTATAGCATTGTTTGTTACCCCACAGCACAAGAAAGCATTTCAGCATTCTGTAGGGTATTATATTAATGTTTAGGATTTGTTCAGATTACTATAAAAGCCAGCAGATATGAACTGCCATTCATAGAAGACTTTAACCCTTTCATTGCATATTTTGTCTGCAGAGTCTCATGCCCCATGCTCATAAAAAGAATCTAATTCTTTACCTGCTTGAGATTGCCTCTGCATCATATATTATTGAAGAAGATATTAAAGAATCAGTATAATTTCCTTTGTATAAGTATGGAAGGGTGTGGGGGGTTCCTGGAAAGCAGCACGGATTCTCCCTGTTCATATAATTATATGAAGCTTGTGTGTTTTTTGTAGCTGTGATTTCAGTCTACATAAACCCGAACACATTTTCGCTTTTAGTGGGCATGAACTCACTCATCCCATACATATCACTTAAATGTTTTACATTTGTGTTTTTTATATTGCATATGCTTTATTTATGTATTTACAAAGGCAACACTACATGAATTAATGAAAATATAACCTCATTTTCATCAAAAATATAAACAGTAATACAAGAGAAATTGTGTCTTTAAACTGTGAAGTTGTTGCATCTATCTGCCTTCCTACAGTGATGATGCATTTACAATTTCTTTGATGATTTATAAGTGACTGGTGTGTCATATTTTTTCCAGGTGTGTTGTTAGGTTGCTTGTGATATCTGTAGATAAGATGTGGAATCATATATCAACTGAGAATTTAAAATGAGCTGTGAAATAACAGCATTATCATTGTAGCTTAGAGCACTCTACAATGTATTGTCATGGTCTTGCATTAGTGCAGTGAATGGAATAAAGTTATGCACTTGAAGATGAAACCTCTTTGAGGATGGTTTAGAGTCCTTAGCTTCTAGTTGTAAGACATGTTTTCAGTGATTATATCCTAAAAACTTAATATCTAAATGATGCCACAGATGTGAACTGTAACACAGAGCATTATAATAATTGACTGTACTTATGACCAAATATGACTTGTAAAATGCATGATATTAACATGAAGGAATGATATATAGAATGTTTTCTCTTTAGGTCATGACCAGGAACTGACTCACTGCTGTTCCCACCCAACTCAGCGCCTTGTGGTGACTGCCAGTAAAGATACAACTTTCCGATTATGGGATTTTCGTGAAACAATACATTCTGTATCTGTCTTCCAGGGACACACAGAGTATGTATAACTTTATTTATTTTTTGCTCATCTGAAAATTTTTAAAAGTAAATGACTACCAAAAGAATTTTTATAGATAATTCCTTACAAGAAGAAATTCTGAACACCACTATCTTAAACAGCCAGAACACTAGTTATTGGTCCACTCATTAGCAGAATAATGAAATAATAACATTCTTATCAGTAACCAACAAGTTCTTCGTGTTTGTTTAGAAAGAGCCACAACCACCTCATTTTCTGTCAACACTTTTTTTCCTTGGGGTTCTGTTTTGTCTCCTGCAGGCAAAGTGTCTAAAATCTTTAATTGTTGGAACTGAGCTATGTTTGGATTTTAAGATGTTGCAGAATTAAGAAACATGGCCTACAGAATTTATTGTAACTATTACAGTGTTTTGTATATCTGATGCTGATTTTGATATCATTTGTGTGTAATATATGTAAATATATAAACTAAAGTCCTGGATAAGGGTAAGACATATCTTTGTTACCATAGATAAATGCATTTATGAGTATCTTTTGCTGTACCATAGCACTGCATTTAGAGAATATGGTTTTCTAGTACTTAAAGCTCTTTCAACAGTTGTGCATCATATCTTGAAGTAATTTGACTGTCAATAACTTTTTTTCACATTCAAGTGGATGCATTATTTTTTTTTTCAAGTTACTGTAGAATCTTTTTTTACATTTTTAGTATTGCACGTTATGATTTTGTATGATGTTCTTTAAATATTGTGCTACATTCATGACATTTTATACTATGCAGAATTTCCCAAAGTCTAGGGTGTCAGAATGTGGTGGAAAATAATTAAAGCCTGCCTGCTAAATTACTACCTGTTAATACATACGACAAGATTTTGCTATGATGGCAGAATTAGCGCTTTGCTCTTGCAACATATTTTGTTAGATGAATTATCTGTTTCTTTTGGCATTCAATCCACTTACATAGTTTTCCATACAAA
The DNA here is from genome assembly GCA_032361765.1 of Panulirus inflatus. Classification (NCBI taxonomy): domain Eukaryota; kingdom Metazoa; phylum Arthropoda; class Malacostraca; order Decapoda; family Palinuridae; genus Panulirus; species Panulirus inflatus. Next base: position 8,250 of record JAUUDY010342075.1, read on the forward strand.
GTTCACCCACAAATCTTATCTTCTTTTGAAATTTTTGTGGTCAATTCATATATGTTTCTTAGTTCTTCTGGTATTGCACTGAATAACCTTTGAGTTTCCTCACTGAGTATTCATGTATTTTCATCCAATATGTTTTACATTTAGAAGGATTACTTTTGATTTCATGATTCTATGTCTTCCTTGATGAATTGCTACCTGGTTTAAAACATTGTTCTTCATGTCTTCTGTTTGCTGCTGGTTATATATTTTCATGTATGTCTCTCTCATTTGTTTTAGTCTGTAGATTTCACCTGGTCATGGTAATTCAAATGCTCCAGACCATCAGTTGTCCTTGTGACTTGTTTCTGTATTCTTCCTCTGCATTTGATCCCAAATCATTTCTATCGCATCCTCATCCGAAATGTCTTTCACTTCATAGAGTTGAGGTTTATTTGTCAAAACTGTGAATGACATGGATCTTTTGTTTATTTCACAATGAGCAACATTTGGGAAGTCAGCAAGCTGTGATTTTTTGTTGTCAGTAACATCATTCATTTTCTGTTGAAATGAGTATGTATTTGGTAGTAAAAGCCTTGAGTGACATTGTTAGTCAGTTCATAACATAAGCATTCTTGTGGAATTTTACTCTTTGCTTAATTTTTTTTCTTTTTGTGATATCAAGCACAGCATATCCCTTTGCACCATATCATTAATCAGATTTTGATATGATACTTCCACCTCTTTTTACTTATGTCTTATTAGAATTTGCCTTTTTATTGCAGAAGTGTGACATCAGTTTGCTTCACAAGAGAAGACAAAGTAGTGTCTGGCTCAGATGATCGCAGCGTTAAGGTTAGTTTATTTTATGTGTTTTTGCCCTGTCTTGCTCAGTAATTTAGCAGTTGCAGACCTGATTGAGTTAGCGGATATATGTTTGAATAGTGTCTTGTAGTTAGTCCCAGTCAAATGAGCAGAGAATGTTTATCACTTGTATTTTATAGATACTACAGATTTTAAACTAAATGAAAACATAAGTAACCAGTCTGATTAATACCTTTAGGAAATACTCTTGAGCTTTGTGTTATATGACAGTAAAATAGACGTTCATCTGCCCTAAATTGATTATTATCATTTTTGTCGTGATGTGCAAGATTTTAATGTCCTCATAAATTTGTATTCATTAACAACTGTGATCAAAGTAGTGATCCTTTTCTCTTTGCATACCTCAAAAGTTTTCACAGTGATGTGGAGGTTGTAAAAATTAATAAAATGGTATTCTATTTTCCTGTGGTCATGATTGAGGCCTTACCCCTAGTCTAAGAGAGAGAGGAACAAAATTTGATGGTAGAAGTGAGTGTGCTAGGTGATTAAGGCAAATATCATTTTTATCTGTTAACACAGCATTTTTTCTAATGAAGAAGGATATGAAAAAGAATGTAGCCCAGTGAATGTATTGAACAAATGAAAATCACATGTACACAGCATTGTAAAGACATCGTAAGTATTGCCATGATTATTGATAATCTTACTGTGTCCAGTTCTATCAGTAATTAGCAACAGATTTTTGATGAGGTTGGAGTGGAAGCAAGATAGGTAAAACTAGTCCTTGACCACCAGAAATGTATGTCTAACTTCACTACAAAGATGAGTAGATCCCCAATTTTAAATCATCATGGTACAAAGTATTATGTTATCATGTTAGATCCTTGAGGTTGTGCAGTCCACCCTCAATTTATTAGACTAATTGGGGGAAGGGGGTGTCTGTCAATGCTGAAAGTCTGTTAAATGTTTCCTATGGGCCATTTTTTAATACAGTATACAGTAATACAATATACAATTCACAAACTTTCTTTTAACTCCTCTATCACTTCATGCCATTTTGAATTGTAAGGATTGCAAAATTATTTAATAGCCACAGTTCTCAGTATACAACCTGACCACAAGATAGCATGAAGCAGACCGAGACTGAACAAAGTGAGTATACCCCATGCTACCGAAAACAAGTGCAATATGAAATGCACATGGTGTGGCATTTGTAAATTTTTTTAACTATTATTGATTAATGTATTATTATTTGCCTGGTCCATCAAATTCAAAATCCATTAAATCGAGAGTTTACTTTATATCATTTCACCACAGACCTCACACAACATATTCTCTATGGCCTCAACCAACCACAGTACCCTCCCACACAGTACTAGTGGCAATAGAAATGAAAATAACTTTTTACATCAAAACATCCTCACACAAAAGATACTTAACACCACTTTCCACAACAATGACAAAAAGTGGGTTGTCTAGCTTCATAGCTGGCCATCAAGACAGAGTCGTTCACAAAGCCCTCACCTTCAAGACCCTTAATGAAGCTTTACAGTAGAGTCCACTATGGAGGAGTTTTTTTTTCTCCAACCCTCTTCAGTCTCTTCCTGTATGACCCCCCCATTACTTCTTGCAGACCACAGTCTGTAGTTTTTCTCATATATGCAGACTACCTTACAATTACATCACAGCCCTGACACAAACAAGATACATAGAAAACTGCTTTGCACCATTAGAAAAGTGACTCACCTAGAACAGAATTCCTGCATCTCCACAGAAATCATCAGTCACTCATTTTATCCCATACAGATATGAATCCAAACTGCACACTTCTTGCACCTTGAATGGCCAACTGCTCCCACTCCACTAAATGCCAACTATACTGAGTGTCACTGACACACGCATGACATTCACTCCCCACACCACAAACATCAGCACAAAATCAGCAAACCACTAAATGCCCTCAAATGACTGGCTGGTACCAAATTTAGATAAGAAATAGAATCCCTCAGTATCCCCTACAGGCAGTTCATCTGCTCCTTTCTAAACTATGCTTGGCCTGCCTGGCCATCCATCTTTTCCAAAACAAATATAACAAACAAACCATATAGAACAGTCACTGCCAGTATATCAACAGCAAGAACTCTTTCAATACCCACACACAAAATAGATCCTCCCAATACAGTCCTACCTCAGTGTTTTTGGCACTCATTTCATCTCAACAGCATAGTAGAAATAAAAGGCTTACCCTTGCTTCACACTTCAACAAACTCTACTCACAGGTCCCCCCACCCCAACATATAGCACTGACAAAACATGCTGTAAAAAAAGACTGAAATAACCTGACAAGGTTTGAACAACCCTACCACCCAACTCGGACTTAAAATCCACCCCAGCTGACCTATGTAGTTGAAATTACACTCCCCAGATATATATATGTGTTACACTTCTTGTCTATACTTTGATTTGATATGATTTGTGCCGGTAATACCAACAAATTTATTGTACATCCCATGCTCATCCTGTGAGTGGTAGTGCAAAAGGATTACAGAGCCACAAAGGACACTCTGGACATCACCTATCCCAATACAAACACCAGTATAACAAATCTCAAGACCCCTCATGCCTTTGACGAAACTATCACAATGAAAACACTGAACACTTATTGCTTAGTTGCTTTGCACTCTCCCCACATACACACCCTCAACATCACAACACTTTACGACCTATGGTCTTGCTTGGCGGACGTATCCAGATGGACATAGCTTCCTGAGTGCTGTGGGGTAGGTAGTAGGTCTCCATACTGGACCCATTACCTTCACAATAAATGTATAGCAGTTTAAACAGTATTGATTATCTTTCCATCCAGAGCTTACGCAAGATTAGAATTAAAGACTAGAAAAAGATGAGAAAACTTGATTAGATTGGTTCCAAGGCAGTCTTGACTGATTTTAGGTAGTTAGTTACTTGTTTTTGCCACTGTTGCTTGTATATGCATTTTGTCAGTCCTCAGGCACCTTACCATGAGCAGGTATTAGAATGTACTGTAGTGCGATGCAGTTTTTACCAGTTGTTTCTTTTCAGACAAATGAACTTTTGCTAACATGCACTTCTTACATAAACAGTCAAAGAAATTATATGTCATATGATGACATTTTGATTGTAGATATATAAACTTTTTCTTTAACTCCTTCAGGTCTGGGATGTTAAAAATATGCGGTCACCACTTGCAACTATCCGTCTTGATTCACCAGTGAATCGCTTAGCTGTCTCATCCACCAATGTCATTGCCATCCCTCATGACAATCGTCATGTTCGTCTTTATGACCTAACTGGAAATCGCCTTGCTCGGTTGCCACGAAGTAATAGACAGGTAAGGGAAAATGTACTGCAAAATAACAATGTGTGTAACTTATACGTTGCATAAGCCATTGATTTTCTGGTCCCATTCAGAGGATTGACCTCTGCCATAGTAGTGTTAGATTATCATAGAGGATTTTTTCATGCTTTTTTTCTCATGGTAATATTCAATATTATTGATTACAGTCAGCATCAATATTATTTCTTACTTAATTTTGAGCTACAATGATGAGATGTTTTCTTTTTTCCACCTCATTCTTTCTTTATCCATTCTTCCTTTTCAAGATCCCTATCATTAATCTCAAGTATATACGTTTTACTTTCTCATCTTAGAACATGCTACTTCTCATTATATTTACCTCATCTAATACATTGTAAACATGCTGAATATATCTCTCATGTGATAAGAAAGTTATAGTTTTGTTACATAGATCTTGAGCATTATTGTTTTGTACCTAGTAATGGGATGAGTGAAATTTAGAAATAGTTTTAATTATGGGGAGAGATTACTTATGATATATCTGTCTTCAAATGCAGGATTTAGTCCAATAAGTACCAGATTATAGATATTTTTCTTAGGCTGAAATAAATGTTTTGGCACTGTATACACATTGTTATGAATGAGATGTATACCAAAATATTATTTTTTTTGCTTAGTGTCATCGTCGTATGGTGTGCAGTGTGGCTTGGGGAGAGGATTCCATGGGAGCACGCTGCAATCTCTTCACAGCTGGTTTTGATCGTGTTGTGTATGGTTGGTCGATACATTCCTTTAAGGAAGGCAAGGACTGAGTATTTACTCAACACAGAGCTTAAGATAGCTCACTTTAAGTTGCAGTAGCTTACTTATAATGGTCCACTCCTCTGAAGTTGGCCTATTTTTGTGAACTAGTTCACGCCAGTGAAGTAAGCCGGCTCTACCTAGGTAGGTTTAATGTGCTCACCTAATTTTGTATTGCCATGGTAGAGCTAATGATGTGGTAAGTTGTTTTGATGATTCTTTTTGAAAAATATGAAAAATTTAACTTTAATCCTTGTTCTGTGTTTATTATTTGGCTGTCTCCATACAGTATATTGAGTTGTTCAGGAGTTTGACACAATGAAGAGCAGAAATTATTGTGGTTATTTTTTTTATTTAATATCAATTAATACTTTGTGTGAATGGCACATGTACAACCCTTTGAAGATTCATAAATATGCAAGTGTGATAGGAACAACAATTGATAGCAAAAAGGGTCTGCTAGTCCAATACTTAGTATTATAATACTACCTTCATGTAAGGTTTTTGTATGAGGATATTTTATCAGATGTCCCTAGTGCAGTTTTTTAAGACTTGTATCCCAGGAAGGCAAGACAAACTTGGAGTGAGAGTAGGTAAGGCAAGACAAACTTGGAGTGAGAGTAGGTAAATTGTAATGGGACAAGGAGTAAGTGAGATGAAAGCAAACAGAAAGTGGACATCATTTGATTTTTTTTATATTACAAAAGCTACGTAATGATCATCGTATCGGAGTAAATCATATTGATGGATTAGTTTGAGTATAGTATCATAGTATTCTACACCGTCGGCCTAAAAAAACAGGTTTGGAGTCATGGCTTGGTACATGGCATATGCTACAGGATCTGTTTGCCACTTAAAGGACCTTTTGCTTTATTTGACTTACTCCAGCTAGAAGGTTGCAGCTTTATGGAAAGTGGGAAATGTCTTAAGGAACAGTAGTTGTAGGTTAACTTAGATGGGATAAATTTCAGAAATTGGATAGAAATTTTATTTTCTATATTGATGAGTTTATAAACTATAAGTAATAGTATATTTATATGGATGAAATGATGCTTTATGTTTTCAGGGCCTGTATATACAGGAGGGTGTAAGCCATGCATTAAATTGAGAGAACTGGAGTATTGTGGTTTACAGGAGATGATATGCTTTCAGTGGGATAAACCAGAGTATACAAAATGGGTTGGGGAAACCACTGAAAAGGTTTCTGGAGCCTGGCTGTGTATAGGGGCTCTGGTCTCATTGCATTATACATCTCAAGTTGAGAGTGGATGAAAGCAAGCGAGGCCATATTTTGGCTGTTCTTGACACTACCTTGCTAACACAGGAAACAGCTAACAAGTATGAAAAAATATGTAATGCATTTAATTGCTGCAGTTTTTAATGTGGATTTTACTGTCATGATAGATTAAAGCCTTTGCTAGTTTAGAGGATTTTCATATCATGGCATAGATGACATGTGGTAAACTAGCTTGTCTAACAGAAATATGTTGTATTGACTTATGGAAGTATGCACAAGCTAATTATAATTCCACTAAAAAAATAAAGTCAAATGGTTAATACCTGTTCTCTGGTTCACTCATTAATTGCTTGATGTTTGGATGATAATTATAGAATGACATTGTCAATATTTGTTAAAACTGGTTCATTGATATTTTGTCTCAAGATCTCGGTATGGATTTTCTTACAACTGCATCTCCATACAGGTAATGAAATGAGTCATTTTTATACCTTGTTTGACCATTTAATTGTCAAGAATACAGTTTGCTCTATTGCCTGAGGTTCCATTGTATATTGGTGGTAAATCCTGTGCATTAAGGTTATAGGAATACAGTATCCTCCCTACTAACCAGGGGAAAACACCTATTTTCGACTTTTTATTGAGGATATGTTATTTATAGTGACAACTGTAGTTTCCTTTGGCCTGATGATAATGTAGAGATTATGTATGGAGAGTCACATGGAAAAGTATAAGACACATAAGTTGGAGTCAGTAATTATGCAGGGTACCAGATGTGTTTGTTTCGGCCTTGAGTAGAATGCTGAAAGTAACGTTGATTATGAATGCCAGTAATGATTCTGATGCAAAATTATCCATGTTTTGTAAAGTTTTACAGATGTGTTTCATGGATTGCTTTGAAATCATTTTATATTTCAAGAAGTAAAGTTTTGAAAATATGAAACTTCATTTTACAGTTAGTGAGTTAATTCCTGAATCAGATTTCAAATCACTGGACTGGACTTAACAATATGCATCAGATATATAGATAGATAGATAGATGGATATTGATATGTATAGGTTCTGTAATTGAATGCATTGCTGTTTCATTAGTTTTGTTGTACTTATAGAGGTGTACATATATGTGGTATCATTCTGAATGGGTCTTTGTGCCAGCCAAATATGGGAATAATTCAACAGAAAGCCATTAGGCACAGGTACTTTGTTTTTTACTATTATTTGTACTTATGTAAGCATTTGGACATGAGGTATATAAACAAAGAGTAATATATGAGGAATTACATTTGCTGTATATAAATTAGGTCAAATGATGAGGCAATAAGGTTTAAAGGTAGATCAGATAAAATTTTGTTTTTCACAAATTGAATCAAGTTTTATGGGTTTTTTCATCTCATGCCAACCTATTATGTACCTGCATACATGATTTAAGATGCATTTATTTCAGTAGCTCTATATGTTTGTATTGTTTTTAAAGTACATGTCATTACTTAAATTCAGTACATAATGGTGTATGGAGTCTTTAATTTGGCAGGTTGGTTTGGCTGTCTCAAATAAAGCAGTTGCATTTTGCTTGATGTATAAAAACGGGGAATGCTTTTTGTATGGAAAAAGTATAGTTCACAACCATGTCAGAAGAAAGAAAGAAGAGTTAAAGAAATGAGCATAAGTAATATCCTGGTTATTGTGGAGTTTGAGACAAAATGGCAGACTACTGAATGAAGCAACATTGATTATGGGGTCATAGTGATATGATTGTGAGCTCATCTGCATACGAGGGGACTTTCACAGTGCGTGTTTGGGAGATTTTGTAGAATGAGATTGAAGAGGTTTCAGGAAGGAACTGCTCCTTAGAGAACCCCATTTTAGAGGTTAAGCCTTTGTGAATAACTGGCTTGTCAGCCAATTAGAAAATTAGTTAATGATATTTTATAATTTTTGAGAAGGGTTTAGTCAAGTATGTCTCGTGGCAGTGTCAAATGCTCTGTTGATGTCTGTTGCCATAAGCACATTTTGAGAGTGATTTTGTGATTGGTTGAAGCTATCCAAAGTATATTGTGTAAGGTCTGTACACAGTGTAGAAGTGGAATGATTGGGTTTAAGGCCATGCTGTGGAGTGAGAAAGGGACATCTTACTTGATTTTTTTTGTGGATCAGATTTTCAAGGTGTTTCAGTATGAATGGCAGGAGTGATATAGGGTGTAGGAAGAGGGACAGGTAGGGGTCTTGGAGGGATTTAGGATTGTTATGAAATCAAGCTTCTAGATGTTTATGATTTTGTTGTGTAGGCAGTAGTAGTTGAAGATACCTATGTGTGCTTTGATTGCTTTTGGGCCAAAGTGTTTTGCATGGAAGTTGTATATGTTTTAAGGGCCATTTACAAGAGAGTTCTTAAGGTTGTACTTGCATTTTGAATGTCAGTGGGTGTGGACAGTTTGTCTTTTCTTTCTGCCTCACTAACATATGGAGTACTGGCATTCTGTCCACAAACATACAATCTCTCCTTGCTTGTCATATGTAACACTTGACAACACTTAAGTCATGCAGCTCATTCTTCGTAACTCTAGATTTTCTTGCAATGAGCAGTATGTAGTAGCCCTGCCTTTTGGCAAAATGTTAGGAGCAAATAGATAGATATGTAGTGTATCTGCATGTATTTTTTTCACATATTGTGAAATTTCATCACGACTTGTAATGGGTCAAGACCTATTAGTATTTGTCAGTGACTTCTAGATATCTCAGTGATTTCTTAAACATAATTTCCCTTTCATCTCACTAGTGGGGCTATAATGTCTTCCACTTTGAAAACATTTTTGAACTTGTTATCTTTTCCTTCTCATACCCTTACAACATCTTCAACAACTATTTCCTCTGAGTCCTTTATCCTGATTAGCTGCTCTTTCACTGGCTTGTGGTGAATTTATGGAAAAATTTTGGATTTTTTTCATGCCTTGTCTACAATATTCTTTTCAAAGTTTCTTTATTTTTCCTTTATGATCTTGGTGTACTCATTCCTTCCTCTTATTAATACCTTACCATTGCTAGCTGGCTGGAGTGGTCACTATTTTTAGCAATGCACATCTTTAAGCACCTTTGCATTTAACATCTATTGAACCATTCCTTCATTTCCCTTTGTATCTAAGGCTAGAAGTACCCTTATTCTTACTCCATTGTAGATTTCACAGAACCTTTCACCACCAAGCCCTAGTTCTGGTTACTGAACTCTTTTCCTTATAAAAGTTCCCGTTTAGTTCCATAATTCTATTCACTGCCTTGTCCCCTTCTCCTTCCCCCTTTATGACACACAAGATATACATGAGACACATTCTTTCTCCTCTCTTCTCAGGAGATATTTTGATGTGTTTAATTACTAGGTCT